>VZRZ01005248.1:657-79330 GCA_013398175.1 Climacteris rufus
GAATATCATAAGGCAGCAACAATGTAGCATTGAAAACTCTTAACATCTGCATGGCTTCATTAGACCCAAATCCATATCTGCCAGCCTTCTCTCGGAGGTCCATCAGACCCTGCCACTGTAACACCTGATGAGTCATTCTATTATTGTTAAGAAAGGCAGGAAAAGCCTCAATTTGATTAGCATCCAGTGTAGCAGGGAAAGCCTGAAGGTCATCTGATGAAGCTGCAGCATCTGCTGTATCCTGTGCAATTCCCGCAGCCACAGCACGGCTAGAGGGTCTACCTCTACCAGCCACAAGGTGGCATACCAAGCCACAGCCACCGACCTCCTCTACTTTTACCTTCACATCACTCCAAAACTTAGTAGCATCTTGGGGACGCACCGTAACTCTGCATGGAGAAAGCATCGATAAGGCAGCTGAGGAAGAGCTGTGCGACCGAGAGCCTAAGTCCGGGGGAAGCACTGGACCCCTGGGTGAGCCGAACACAAACAGCCCAGGGCTTTCCCCCGCCGCTGTTATGGCAGCGGTGGGACGCCCCAGGGCGGCTGAGCCGGGCACTGCTGGGGCGGCTTCACCCTGCCCCTCAGCGGGGAGAGCCTCCGCCACTGAAATGTGAGCGTACCGAACGATGGTGGCCTGGGTCCACCCAGAAGGCAGAGAGACGGACAGAGGCTGACTCAGCTGCGCCTGCACAAACCACGCGGCCGGGGTGGGGCTGAGATAATGCTCCTAAAACTGTTCCCCTGGGTGGCTGGAACCCCAGCGTGGAGACTGCTGTCCCCAGCGGGTACCGCGCAGCCGAACCTCAAGCCAGGGAATCTGTTAAATCCAGCAAATTTTCCCTCTCTGCCACACCCGCCACCGCAGCCGCAGGCAGTGGGTCCACAGGGCCCGCCGCCATCACAGGCGCAGGGCAACATATCAGGGTGCTGCAGTTCGGGCACTCCAGAGCCAAACTTGTGGGACCCCCCAACCCCGCCACTCCGGCCAGTGCCAGAAAGGCTCAGCGGGGAGAGCAGCCCGTGCCGTCTGGGCACCCCTCCCCCACGGCTGCAGTCCGAGAGAGAAGGGTGCCTAGGTGCCTAGGGGCCCCCAGGGGCGGCCCCAGTCCTGGCCTCCTGCAAACGCCTGCCAGTCATCGGGCTGAGCTTGCTCGGGAAATACCTCACTACTCTGCTCCTCAGTCTCAGAGAGAAGAGGGTGTTCCCTGTCCAAGCTAGGCAGCTTCAAGAATTCCTCCTCTCCATAGACTGAACTCACCGGCGAAGCTGTACTCGGAGAGCCTCCGCGGCTTTGAACCACGAAATTCAGGCGTCTCCAACAGACCACAAGCTTAGACAATTCAGCACTATAATCAGCAGCCAGCGAATCCAGGAGAAGTTCACCTAACTCCCTCCAGACGGTCTTAGAGAACAGATCTCGAGAATCCTGGAAAAACCACCGTTCCTTTGCCCAGAGATAAAACTGCTTTATCTCCGTTCTAGGAACTGATATTCCCTTACTCTCCAGCGCTCCTTCTAATATCTCTAATGCCAAGGCATCATCCAGAGGATCCGGATTAGTAACCATCTTTAAAACTAGCTTGCCTGCACTCACGCCTGCACTACTAACGCGTCACTTACGTGCCACTGAACGAGCCACGGGTGTGAGAGAACGTAAGGCTACCAAATGAGCCATGGGTGCGAGAGAACCTAGGGCCACCAAATGGCGCAGTAACGACACGAAGGAAGGAGACAAGAGACACCTGGTTAAGAGAGTAAGGAGCAACTGCCAGAGAAACTGCCAGGCGAGACCCACCCTGTTTATTCTATATGCATTTTAGAAATCACTGTAGATTGGAGGAAAGAACTTGTCCTCCCTCAATCACAGTGGTCAAAGGAAATGTCCATCAAACTTCTCTGCCCAGAAGAAAGGAATGTAAACAATAAGATA
Organism: Climacteris rufus; assembly: GCA_013398175.1. NCBI lineage: Eukaryota > Metazoa > Chordata > Aves > Passeriformes > Climacteridae > Climacteris > Climacteris rufus. Next base: position 2,591 of record VZRZ01005248.1, read on the forward strand.
CCGTTACAATAACATGGCTATGTTTACATAGAAGAATGTGAGAAACTAGCTACAAAAGAATGATAACATCCAGAACTGCAAAAGTCAGGGCAACAGTTCCCTGATATTGAAAGCACAGAAGAGAAAAATACTTGGGTTCCTCTGCAGATTGTGCCAGAATTGAAGCTGCTTGCCTCGGCAACTGAGCCACCCAATGAATCAATTACTGATATTTCTGTTAATGACAGCAATATATTAAAAATAAATCCTCCAAGCCTTACATTATCTCACCTCTGTTTCCTGTCAGTGCAGAGGATGAATTAAGATCAATCATTAATCCATGGGAAGGTCCTCCTGTCATCTCATGAAACCTCCCTGCTAAAAGCACGTCTAGCTAGACGAGATTATTCAAGGAAGTGCCCAGTTGAGTTTTAAAAGTCTTCAGGACAGGAAATTTTGTAACCTCTCTTTGCAACCTGTTCCAGTGTTTGAATACTGCCATAGTGTTTTTTTCCTTATATCAAGTCAAAATTTACCATATTGCAGTTTGTGTCCATTACCTCTTGCCCTTTCATTGTGCAGCTCTGCAGGAATCTCCTTCATCTCTGTCTCTTTGATCAGGTGATTGTAGACCATTATAAGACGATTTTTTTTTCAGATGCAAGAATGCACTGTTATTCATGTGTAATTTTTGTCATTCAGGAGTGCTGGTCTTTTGTTGTAAAGTTGCTTTCTAGCTAGACTGTTTTGGTGTGTGGGATCCCAGGTGCAGAACTTTTCTAAATTTTGCTAAATTTCCTGAGGTTCAAGTCACTGAATTTTTTACAGTTTGACCAACTCCTTCTGAATATGAGCCCTGTCCTGCAACCTTGTAGCATTCTCAAATGTTCTGACCATCTGTCCAATCACCCATGTCATTAATACAGACATAAATCAGGACTGGCCCCATTATTGACCCCCGAGGAGTACACTGTTAGTCTCTGGCCATCAGCTGGGCTTTGATATTTTAGTTTTTAAACATATATTAACTATAATATCCAAAAATGCACCAGTAAGGTAGACTAAAATTTGGAAAAAAATTTGTCTTAAAAGTGGAACAACTGAAGTCCTCAGTGTCGCATTTCCCTTTAATATTTACATTGTTATCAAATTATTTTATCATTCCCTTATCTAAGAACTATCCCATCCCTTCCTGCACCCTTACCTTCCTTGGGCTCTGCAGCAGTGTGACCATTGGAGAAACACCAAAGCACTGAAGGACAATTTGCAGAACTCTAGTCTGTAAAACTTTTAGGAATTTGCTAAGAAATTGAGTTGTTTTGTTTATTGCAGCTGTGGGCTCTTTTTTATTGCCTACTTAGATGAATGTTTTTCTGAAAGACAGACTTCATCTGCATTTGTTTTTTTGTCCCATCACAATTACCTGTACTCTGGGGTGTTTTACTTACATCACTCCCTATTACGGTGTAAGTTCACCTTACTTACATACTGATACTCATATTCTTTGAAGTGTTACATTTTTGTACTTTAGAATAAAGAGGAGCGTAGTTTAATGGCAGGTTGACAGCTTTTCCTCCAAGCAACAAACTAAAATTAATCAAATCTACATTAGATCTTTTAACTATGAATCATGTGGTATCCTGTAGGGAATGCAGCTGAAATAAGCTATGGTATATGAAAAGCACTGCATTCATAACTCAATCATTCACACTAAGTTTCCACTTATCTCATTTTATCTGTGTGACTGGCTTCACTAGGTTTAAAAGAGGTCCAGGACAACTATAAATGTTTCATATCAAAATCCTTTAAGTCCTTTGATACAGTCCTATAGTACTTTGTACAATACATAGGTACTATGGATCAGCTATTCAACTAGTACTGCTAAGTCAGTACTACTAAAGGCCAGAGTTTCTTGTATACAAGGAGGTTTTTTTTAAGCTGTAAATGGTATGGAATCCATCAAAAAACAACAACAAAACAAAACAAAACTAAACTAAACTAAAACAAAACCCAAAAATATCAGAATGACACTTATTATTTGTTTGTTTAATAAAGCTGGACATTATACTATATTAGTGTCAGTCATGGCATTGAAAAGTGAAAAAATTATTTTCTCTTTAAAAGTATAACATCTGATTGATCCTTTGCGTAGACTGACATTGACTGGGAGTCATCAAAGAACATGTCAGATCATGTTCAGCTATGTAAAATGAAATGAAAAAGTATATAGTTATATTTTCTGGTGCTGGTTGTAAATGCAAATATAGCAAATGCTGGAAGGCAACTTTCTCATGGAGATGTTTCTAACCATGGTGAGGCATTAACAGCTATATATATATATTGGCTATCCTGTGAAATTATAAGGTGTAGTATCCAATTCACTCTGGCTTAGTGCTTATGTTCAGCAACGAGCCTTGTTCTAGAAATCTAGAGAAATTTCTTTGTCTAAAGCGTAAAATATCCTTTGAAATCTATGAAGTCTCATACGTCAACAATTTGACATATTATCAGTACTATCAGATTACTTCTCTATTTTTCTTCACTGAACTTGAAACCTTCCTAATTTTTGGACATTATTAGGAAACCTTCCTAATTTTTGGAGAATTAAGAAGAAGTTTTATATTAAGAAGATGTGAATAAATAAACTAAGTTTATTTCTTGACAAATCAGAGTCCTTTTCTGCAAGATTCTCTGATACAGAATATGGCACTTCCATCATCAGCTTTGACAGATGCACTTTACTGATATTTAAAGGAATTATTATTTCTCTTTCACTGTAGTAATGTGAACATCTATTTGACAGTTATAGCCTCATAGAGTACTTGATTTGAGGCAGCTTTGAAGATGACACTGTATAAGCTGTCAAGGTTCTTCAGACGAAAGTATTGTTCTCCTGCTACCTCAATCCTTTTTTCTTTCTTTCTGAAACAGTAATACTGGGGGAATATCATATTAAGACAATTCTTATGCCTAATTCACTGTCTGCTTCAAGAAAGTTTCCTGAAAATGCAAACCCCATGTGATGTGTAATCACTGTGTAAATATTCCCATCTGCAAGTACAGGAAGCTTGCATCCAGGCATTGAAAATATGTCACTTCATCATGTAAAAAAGATCAAGAAAAGTCATAGTAGTTAACCAAAACCCGAAAATCAAGTGTGCAGGCTAACATTTCAAAGAACTGAGGTTCAGGAACAGGATGGATTGTTGCTCTTAAATTCAAATTAGGACCACACATTCAGAACTGATGGAAAAACAAAATATATTCAAACTTCTTCCATATTTTTTTAATGCCCATATTTGTACTGATGACTGTTTCTCCAGACTCTATTACCTATTTACCTATTATTTTATTACTATGAGCTGAGCATGCTGCAGTTTTAAAGTAAATGTCACAATGAAAGTCAAGATCTAGTCTAATTCCTATTTCCTAATTCCTTCTTTCTTGCTTAAAAAAAAAAAAAAAAAAAAAAAAAAAAGAGGGACAGGTCTTATAATTTAAATATGTCAACAACCTGGGTCCAGGATGGAATATTAGATCTCTATGTTACTTAAATAACTGTATGTCAAAGTGATTTTCCATTGCTGATTTTCGATTATGTTCAGAAAGAATGTCAATTTAAAAGTACTGAAGTAAAAGGAGCAATTAATGAGGACATTTCTGCACGTAAAATACTGAATGACTTTGAGACTGTGTAGAACATTATGTACCGGCACACAGGGGAAAGGAGGAATTGGGGAGAAAGAAAAAATATCTAGGATGGTGGGAATAAATTATTTCATCAACTTCTTACTCCCACTTTACCCCCATTTAATTGTGGTTCTAACAATCAGCTGTAGAATGCTATAGACATACATAAGTCCAGGGAGTCATTTGTATCTTTTTATATTTACAGTATCAGCACCATTTAGATTAGGAGAGAATGGTTTTTGCTTACTGCAAGTAGTAACCACACAATTCCTGGCAGCAGGACTGTGTGCAATCAGGTTTCCACACCCACCAGCCTTCAGTGGTTCTGGTTCTCTCTCTGAGACTACATAAAATTCTAGAGCAATTGATTGGAAGAGACCTCTTCAGATCATCAAGTCCAGCTTTTGCACACAAAATAGAACCATTGCAAAGACTAGGTCAGGTCACCCCTTGTTTTGTCTAGTTGAGAATCATAAACTTGCACATATTAGAGGTCCACAACTTCCCTGATCAACTTGTTTCACTGCTGCACCTCACCTCATGTTGGAAAAATTATTTCTAATGCCAAAACAGAAACTCTCAAGCCAAAAATCATATTCTGCATTTCATTTTCTTACATAAAATCACACTTAACATTACAGATAAGTATCAGTGAGTGTGTCAATTATATGGAGGATAGATAAAATAGTGCTAGCAAGGCCCAAGAGTTTGTTCTTTACATGTAAGATTCAGAAAAGAGAAAATAAGGCATTAGACAAGGTAAAACAATAGAAGTGAGAAAAAAAACAAATAAATAATAATAAACCCCCCCAACAAAAACAAACAGCTAAGGTAAAAAAGAAGACATAAATGAGAAGAACAGAGGTCAGAAGAGCAAGTAGAAGAAAAATAATTTAAAAAATATATTAAATATTCAAATAAAAGACCAAAATAAAAAAAACCCAAACAACATACACCATGGATCAAGTTCTTCACTAGCATATAGTCTACAGTTTTACACCAAAGAGGAAATTTTCCCAGAGAAAGTGAAAGCATAACAGAATAAAATAAGAATATTAGACATCTGACTCAGTAAGTATGAAATCACGTAAGTATGAAATTATTTTCAAGAAGAAGATCTCTTTATCTTCTATAGTCCACAAGTGCATAGACAAAAAAAAAAATCAGAAATGTCAAATGGACACCAGAGAAAAGGAGAAAGGAGAGAGGGAGAGAAAAAAAAGAGAGAGAAATTTCTCTTACAACAAAAGTAAAAATCAGAACATTGATTTGTGAGACAAGTCACTAAAGTCAATACAAAACACAGACTCCCATGAAATTTGAAGTTTGGCATCATTCAATCCTAGTGAAGTGTTCGGAGCATAAGTCCTGTCATGAGCAGCTAAGGGAACTGGGGATGTTTAGTCTGGAGAAGAGGAAGCTCAGGGGGCACCTTACCACTCCCAACAGCTGCCTGAAAGGAGGGTGTAGTGAGCTGGGGCTTAGCCTCCTCTGCTGTGTCTCAAGTGAAAGGATGAGAGGAAATAGCCTTAAATTAAACCAGGAGAGGTTCCGACTAGATACTAAAAGAAATAATTTTCACTCGAAGTGTGGTTAGGCATTGGAATAAGTTGCCCAAGAAGGTGATGGAGTCACTGTCTCTAGAAGTATTCAAGAGGCATCTGGATGTGGCACTTTTGGGTATGACTGAGGGGTGACTATGGTCATGCTGGGTTGACAGCTGGACCAGACAACCTTGAAGGTCTCCTTCAAACCCTCATGATTCTGTCTTTCTGTGATATGTGACCTCCTGAAAGTAAAGTAAGACTAAGTTCAGAGTTGCACTGCACAGCTAGAAAACTTGGGCAAATATTTCACCCTACAGACATAAAACATTGCTTATTTTCCTCAAAGCCCTTAATACTTTTGCATATGTCTTTTGAAATCATATTCTGCAGTATATTAACTCTGAATTTTGTTTGACAGTGTTAAATATGCATCCATCCATTGACTTCCTGAGATGCATATTTAACTAAAATCTACCTCAGCACAGATTTTTTTTAAATCCTTAAGTCACAGCCAGGTCACAGTTCATCTCAACCAGACCAATAAAATGCACATGCCCTGCAGACCTTGGTCATGACTTGAGAAAGCAATTATATCCATGCTTGACTTAAAGAATATATGTACCGTCATGTCTCCTCAGCTAAAAACTTTAGAATGGTTTAGTTTATGGAGCTTATTTTCTTTGACAGGACATCTGCATTTTCTAACTCTCATTTTGCAGTACTCTTAAATGAAATTCCTCCACACTGTCAAAATAGGTTTTACTTTGATTGGACATTTCCTTAGTTGTTTTGTATATGGAATGTCAAGATAGTGATGTTCAAAACAAACTCAAATCCAAAGCATTTAAGATTAATATCAATTAAGCATATTAATTCATCTGTCCCTTCCACTTATAATTGATTTAACAGTAATGTATGTCATATCCTCATCTGAAAGCTGGTCAATTTACAGTAGGTTAACCAGTTAAATTTTAGCTTCAGTCTTTGAATAGTTAAAATTAATGTATTGATTATGGAAGGTGGAGCAGAAGGTTTATAGTTAGGGCTTAACTCCAGGCAGTGGATTTAATATAGCTTTCCTAAAATTAGTGGAAGAAATGTCAAAGACATAAGAGGAAATTCAACCAGACCTCTAAAGAAAAAAATTAATGCCATCTACATTTAATTTTAGGGAGGCAGTTGGATTTAGAACAGTACGTGATATATAAAGACTGCATAGCTAAAGACGAACACCAAATATAATTTTTAACATAACTTTTGTCTAAATCACTGCAAAGATTTGCTGAAATGGAAGGTACATCAGTCTGTCTGAACATCTGGGAGTTTCATAGATCAGTTTGATTTTCTAAGACAATGAGAAACCAAGGAAAATAGTTTATAATAAAAAGTTTACTGAAATGTATGAATGGAAAAAAAATTGTTTGTCTTCCAAGAAAGACAAGCAAGAATATGCAGGAAAAAAAATTAAAATAAGGTCAAACCTTGTCATATATTTGAAAATCTGAGTGCACTTACAGTGATGGCTAAACTTAAAGTGGTTACTGAAAGGGTCAATGTTACAATACTTGTCTCCTTGTACAGTTCAGGAGGAAAATTATTTACCTTAAAAAATCCTTCTCAAAAGATAGAACAGGAAGTAGTTTGAAAATGGCCAATGCTAAGACACTGAAGGAAAACATCTGTATTAAATCCAGTCTCTCTGGGCATTGGGGGCCTTAGTTACATCTACCATTATTTTATCCTAAATCCTTATGTCCTCTGCAAACTTCTCAGTACTTAAGATAATTTCGGTCCTTCTTTTCAAGGCAAGACTCAATTGTAGAGAAAAGGTGCATCAAAAAATGTTTGGGGTTTGTGGTATTTTCCAGGAATCAACATACCTAATCGAGCTACCTTTCATGAGAGTGATGGAGAGTGTAGTGATACTTGTGTGTTGACATCACTGTTCTGAGGTATATTAGACTTGACTTTAAATGCAAGTGTACTGCTGTCAGATTCTGTATTCAAGAAAACCAGTACACATTTTTACATCTGAAATTGAATCAAAAGCCTGAAAAACCTGCTTATGAAAAAACATGGATGAAGTTTGTATGTTAAATCCATGGAAATAATCTTCACTTGGAGTTCGTAGCACTTCTGATTTTTTCTGATGGGATATGAATTCTCCTTTATTAATATGTGCTGATTCTCACTGGTTCAGTGCCAGACACAGCAAGGACATCAAGCAATCTATCTGATTTAGCAATTACAAATCAAAATAAAAATAAAAGAAGATCACCAGTTGTACATGTTCCAACATTTCCAACAATACTATGATTAATGAACGTAGTGCTTGAAAATGTCTTAAGTGCATTACTGATGCTCTTTTGACAGGTATTGTTTCCTGTACAAATTAATTTTAGCAATGTATATTATAAACGATATAATTATAACATTGAGATGAAAGAATAAGTTTTACCTTGTACATTCCAAGACATATGTACACTTATTCAATTTATGATTTAAACTCCCTAATTACCTGTGTATCTACAAAACCTTTGACCACAATCAAACTGGTATTATTCTTATTAATGTTTATGTATATACTAGGTTAATTTTTCCCTCCTGCTTTCTCTTTTTATGCACCTTTACATTAGAAAATATTTCTTTAAATGTTCCTGGTTATAATTTTCCTTTTTCTTCCTCTTTCTACTGATGATAACAGAACACAAGTTTAAAGAATTTGGATATATCATAGATATATGTCAACTAAGCTAGGAAGACAGGATACTAAAACCACCTGTCACACAAATTTGTGTTCTTCAGTCTTAGCTGAACTCTTGACTTAAGTGAAAGAGTCAAAAGGAGCTCAACATAAAATAGAATGTGTCAGCAAGTAGAACCAAGTTGGCAAAGGAACCACATCAAAATTAAAATATTGATACTTTTTTCAATTGTTCTCTCTCTCAAAACAGTGGGATATAGGAAGATAGAAAAGTATTACTGAGAGTTTGAAAGATATATAGAGATTTAATATAACATAACATAAAATAAAATTATTTTGAATCTGAAGGTTTTGTTACTTAATAAAGGAAAATTTAATTTGCTTTTATCAGATAAATAAAAAGATAGGCTAGAGCCTGAGATTTAAATTTGGGGGGAAAGATAAGGACTTAAAAAGTTCATTAAAAAAAAAAAAAACAAAATCAGAAAGCTGAGATATCAGTTAAAAATACTTTTGTGGCCTTCCATTGCTTAATGAAATATTAGAGATGGTGGACAGTTATGAAAAAGGTTTAAGACTAACTTCAGTGTACCTCAGCATACACAAATAACTGATACCTTATCAATTTGAGATTTTGCAATGAGAGTAAAACCGAAGTGCTAAAAAGTCAAACTCTGCCAGTAGAAGGTGACTGAAAAAAAGAATTGTGAGACCAAAGAAGGATGAATTAAATTTTATCACTGGAAAACAAACAAAAAAACCGCACACCCCAAATTTAAATTCTGTTTTATCCTTGCTACACAGAGGTAGGGTAAGCATGTTTGAAATGTAAAACCTTTCTCTGCTTAGAGAAAAAGAACATTAAGACCTTGGTTCTAACAGGAAAAAAAGAACAGGAGACAGAAAGAGAAGGTCAAATAGAAGAGGAAAGAGAAAACAAGGCAAGAAAATGAGTAGTTCTGTTCATAGATATGATGGATATATCTGTTTTTCTCTTCAGTTTCATATTTTCTCCATCATTTTGGAATAGAAACGTCTAAACAAGACATTATTTTGTTATATATTTTTCTTGTGCCTTCATGTACAGATGTCCTCAGGAACCTTTTGGTATAATTTTTGATGCAACAAAGATCAAGAATCACAGATAGACACTCAGTGTAATCCATGGATCTGACATATCCCACAAGCCTGAGTCCTGTGAAAGCCTGGCAGTTCTGTGCTGACTGCTCTTGAAGTAGATCCTAGGGTAGTTTTGACTCAAGAGACAATGCTTTTCTTTCCCTTAGCTTAGCAAAATTAGTGGAGAATGTAATGATGCTCATCTCTCAACCTCAGTTGGACTTTTGTTGCCCTGACTTTTGCAGTTCTGGATGTTATCATTCTTTTGTAGCTAGTTTCTCACATTCTTCTATGTAAACATAGCCATGTTATTGTAATGGTATCTTATTGTTTACATTCCTTTCTCCTGGGCACAGAAGTTTGATGAACATTTCCTTTGACCACTGTGATTGAGGGAGGACAAGCTCTTTCCTCCAATCGACAGTGATTTCTAAAATGCATATAAAACAAACAGGGTGGGTCTCGCCCAGCAGTTGCTCTGGCAGTTGCTCCTTACTCTCTTAACAGGTGTCTCTCGTCTCCTTCCTTCCTTCGTGTCATTACTGTGACAGACCTTGTTCTCAAAATTCAAGGATCATTTGTAAAATATTCATTAACATTTGAAAATGAAAAGGATACAATTTTTTTTTTCAGTTTCATGCATAAAAATGCACATTCCTTTGCTGGATGTAAAAAGAAGTTAAAATAAGATTACTACAGGTCTCCATCAAAGGACTAGCTTTTTCCATCCTTAACAAGGAGTTCTGTCTTTCTTTTCTTCCCTTAACACATTCTTTCTTATTTAAAGCTTCTAAGCAACATTCTACACAACTTTACCAGGCATTTATTCAGGAAAAGCTCTCAGTAATTTCAATGACTATTTAACCAAAGGTGGCCTAAACCAGACATTGATTAATAAACAATCTCTCTATTAAATTATTTTCATATCTTTCCATTTTTGATTGTATTCTATAAAATTGTAATTTTTTCACAAGGATTAATCAAAATTGTGCATTAAGGGAATTCCATGTGTTACTCATGATACTATGTTTTGAATCTATTAATAAGTTTATTTCAAGACATTGTTTAATTTTCCTAAATGCTAAGCAAAAATATTGAGAATCAGGTTTGCATAGGTGATGCTGGGTGTGAGAAACACCACCTCACTTCATAAAAATGTAACTGTTTATTAAAATAATAAAACTAACAATAGAAGATGCTTGAAATATCAAGCACAGCGCTGGGTGCGTGGTTGTTCTCGCCAGAGGCACACCTTCCAGAGCCTGTGCAGCTCCATTTATCTCCCTCCAGTGTCAATCAAGGGCATTGTTACATTCCTCCAATCCTGAGTCTTGGTGCTACTGACCCACCCCTTGCTCCACCTGTTTGGGGCAGTATGGCTTAATCCCGCCCACAGGGAGCATGCCCAGTTGTTAAATTAGGTGGGGTCTGGCTTGATTGATGCCCTAATTGACACTGTGTAGGGAAAGTTCTGGAGAATTTTCTTCTGTCTCTGGCAGCCATATTGTTGCTATTAAATCCATTGAAACAATTAGAAGATAAAATAAATAACCAAAAAAAAAAGGTAAAGTTAACTTGAAGGTATATAATAACAACATTAGCAAACAACAATTATAACAGGACAATATTATAACTCATTACCAACAGCAATTAACTCACTAACTTACTAATTTAATTAACAATTTAAATATACGAATGTCAATCCCAATTTTGGCCGTCTATAACACTGGGTACATACTGTACAATAAACTTCGATAGCTCAGATTAAAATCTTCAAAGTAGATCCTGTGTTATTATAGATTTTTAATCTGAAATATTAAATACTCTGGAAGATTGAAACAGAAAATATTAGAAGTCATCTATAGATACAAGGAATATGCTCTTATGACTGGAGTGCTTTCATTAAAACCTGATGTATTCTGAACAGATGAGCCAGATGCTGAATTCCTTGTTTGAAAACTGGCTGAACAATAGAAGTTTCAGCTAGATATGCAATTTGACTGAAACGTCCCCAGATCACAAGTTGGTTAAAAAATGAGAGTTCCATAGAATAGTTCAGGTTGGGGAGTCCCTCAAAAGATAATCTTCACCAAGCACGAGTTCAGAAAAGGACTAAATTCAATGTTAAATAAGGGATATTATCTAAGTAAAGTGTGAATATCTGCAATCATGGAGACTGCAAAACCTCTCTGGATTACTGGTTGAATTGGACTTCTCAAATATAAATACTGCAAGATAACTTGTCAAGGGACAGGTTATCAGGATTTTTAAACTGCCTCTGAATTTATCATACCCAAAACAATTCTGCAGATGGTATTTAAATCAATATTGTTCTGCTGCCTGGAAAAAAAATTATAACAAAATTCAAAAGACTAATTTAAAAATGTAGTAGCTTATTTTTTAAAAAATCTTCCTGTTTTCTTATAGTATCATATGTTAAGAACTACAGGATAGTAAATTCTGACTGTATATGAGGATTAAAAAACTTGTGAGATATTGAAGAAGGACTGACTGGCACAGTTTTCTCAGCAGACAAAATTAAATGATGGGTGGTCTGTCAAGAAATGACATTACATTTGGAGAATGAGAAAAGATTGCAAATACAGAAATCTAATGACCAGAAAAATAAATTATTAGACATTGGAACAAGCTTGCTTCCTTGACAAGTTTTATACAACTTCAAACAAATTATTATATGAAGGTTGAATCTGCATACATTCAAGATACAGTCAAGATTTTTTTACCCTTATTTTACCTTTACCGATTTTGCCCATAAATGGTTCAGTAACATCTGGAGATAACCTGATGGAAGAAAGTACTCTTCTAGCATAAGAAATTTTGTTAGAAACTGACTATTGGTTTACTAGCAGTAGTAGTAAGATTTTCATTGTGTACTAGTAATAATAGTGAAGTATTTGTTGTGTATCGCCTGTGGATAGTCTTTAGGGTGACTCCAGAAGAACTGTAGAAGATCTATGATGCAAATTACTTTTACTTCATCCAGTTCTGTTAAGAAACTGATGTTCCCATCCACAGCCCAAGAGACGAAATTCCCTCCTGATCTGCAGAGATGTCTTTCAAAGGGGAAAAAAATTCCTCCTCCACACCTGAGAAAATTCTGATAAGACTCCTAACAAGGATACAATCACAACACAAAAAAAAAAAAAAAAAGCTGTATTTTAAAGTTAAAAGCTTTAAAGCTTTGCAAGACACAGACTCTCCATATGTAATTTAGATTGTTAATGTGTGTCTTGTTCCTGTCTCTCACCTCTCTCTAAATCTAATGGCCTGAGTTACTGTTTTCATGTTTGGTTCTGCATACATTATTTATTTCTATATGTTTCATGAGTCATCTACTAGATTGCAAAAGAAAGAAAGAAAGAAAAAGAATTCTGAGTAGGTGCAATAGATAGGAAACTTCCACATATATGGTGATGCCATGGACCTGCCTGGTAGTAACCCTACTACCCTACACATCATAGTGTGTTACTACCAGTCATACAGATGGGCATTTTGGGGGAGAATTAAAAAAATATTTCAAAGTTGTTTGAAGACAATTCGAATCAGAAATCTCCATCAGAGAAATTTGATGAAGAGTGGTACAAGTACAGTAAAATCAAACAGTTCATAAAAGTAGCAAAGATATTTTAGCTTTTTGGTCATGCCCACCAGATCAATAATGATCAGAAGTTATGATGATGGTTTCAGTCTCTGTCAAACAGATACAGTGTTTGATTGAGTTTTCAAAGTCAAAGTATGTAGAGCAAAATCCCACTAGTTCAAATAGTAATGATGTATTATGGAAGTTTTAGTTGAAATATTTGGAACTAATTAATAATAGAAACACAAATTCCAAGACAAGATTTAAATGCAATAACATAGTCAGGCAAAGTAAATTTACACAGATTTATCCTTCACTGTATTGCACCTGTCTTCTGAACTTTTAATACTATCTTGTGGTTCATATGCTTACATACAAAAAAACCCACGTTTTACTTAAATAAGAATTTGAGAATAAAATTCTGCCCTGAAAGGGCAATATCATGGTTGCATACAGATACAGTAATGATTGATTAACAAGGCTGGAAAACATTATTAATTAACAATTATTAATAGGCTTGCAAGCTCAATCAGCTTTCTAAGAAATCTATCCCTCATTACCCATCACTGGCTCTTGATGATTTACAAGACATGGATTCATTTTCTAAAATTCCTATGGCTCACTATAAGGCAACAGCACAGCCTAAATGCACACATAAGAGATAATATTGCTTTACTTCCTTTGGGTATGGAATTGAGCAATTTATTTTCAGTCCAGGTTTAATGATCCAAACAGATTTATTTTCTATCGTTTTAGAATTACTTATAGCAACATTTTCCTTCAGCCAATAAGCTTTCAATCAAACCTAAGATAGTTTTCTTTCCCCATTATATTATTACTTTTCTTGAAGACCAAGTTCTGATTTGTGTCTTCAGCTTCAATGGTGGTTATCAGAGAATAAGAGAACCCTGCTCTTTTAAGAAAGTCAGTGGTAAAAATGTCATGAAATAATTTTTTCACTGGAAGTAAGATCAGATAATAGGATAAATGACCAGCTGTTATTTATTTAGAGGAAATATATGGCACAGTACAATTGCACTCTAGTCTCTTTCCCATCCTGTCTCTTTTCCATTATTTGGTAACAATATTTTGAAAAACTTCAAGGTACATGCCCTGCAGTTCTTCATATTACAGGGAAATATAATTTTCTCTCAAAAGAGCCAAACTTCTGCAACTACAGGGACACTGAGGAATGAATTAATCTACTGTTCACAGTATACTTCTGGCAGTCTCATTTGTTCAACAAACATTCAGGAGTAAATAAATACTGCTAATATATGTTTTCTACCTCCTAATTGGTAGATTGAAGTGTTTTCATATAGATATACTCTACAAATGTCTTCAAAAATTCTTTAACAGAGTTCTGTTGTGGATTCTGGAAAAGACTTATTCCATCAGAATGTTCATAAGGTTTTTATGGACCTCTTCTAAAACCATAATTTTCATATCATTTGACACACTTGCCAGGTTGTGTGATATGGCAATGGCCAGGCAGATCCACGCCTCCTCTCTTCTTTGTAGTTCTTATTGCTGTTATGTTCAGCCCTTGTGTATTTTTAGTGACAGTTCTATAGTTTGTGATCATGCAACATGCAACCCGCAGTAAATGCAGTTCATTCTACAAACTAGTGTAAAAAGATTTCTTGAATCAGATAGGATTTTTTTTTATCATGATGTAATTGTTTAGTCTTTCCTTCTATTTATTTATTTATTTATCTGGGCAAAGAGATGGATTTGGCACTGCAAAATAATCACAGCTCTGCTCCAGTTGCCATGTGGCAGTTGACAGAGACCTCCAGTTGCTTCTCTTTATTATGGCTTACCAAACCAGTTTAATGACTAGTAGTGTCAATTCACTGAAATACAAAATTATCATCAGATGAACTAGATAAACCTTGGTTTCCAAGAAAATATTATTACCGGGATGCCTGTTATTACGGCTTATCCCGGCTTATCAGCCGAAGACGCAGAAATAATGAGAGCCGGAGTCCGAATGTGTTCTCGTGTTCAGAGTAAGGGCGGAAGGGGGAAGAACCCACTTTCGTTTAATTCTTATATACACTTTTAGAAATCACAGATCATTGGAGAAAGTTAACACTTCCGTCTCTAACTATATTGGTTACAAGAAGTGTCCGTCAAAGGGATCTGTGTCCATGGGAAAGGAATGTAAAAAGATAATTTTTACAACAACATAGCTATGTTTACAGAAATTGTCCTTGAAACTGTCTAACAGAGAAAACTAACTATTTTACAGTGAAAAATGGGCAACAAAATATGAAAATCCTTCATGGAGAGATATTACAGTCTGGTGCAGGGTTTTTACAAGGCTGGTGTAAGATGAGGAAACAAGCATATAGGTTAGCTGAGAGCACCTGATTACTGAACTTGTCTAAAAGTTCAAGCCATTCTCTTTTCTTAATTAACATTTAACAACACATTTTAGCATAATTATGAACCTGTAAAATAACCTCCAGTCAAAAGGAGGAGTAGACAAGAGCAGAGAAAGTAAACAAGTCCCACTACAAAACATTCCAATATCCTTTTCACCAGTTCTCTGTGTTTTGTGTTCGTTACACTCTAGCTAAGAATTAAGCTGGATGTCCACAATGAGTGTGAGAAATTATGGACTCAAAATGTTCCTAGCACATCACCGGTGTGGAAATTTGTCTTCCGTAGTACAGGCAGGAGAGGCACTGGTCATTTCTCACACAGCGTCATAAGCCATTACAATGTGCACTATTACCGTGATTTAAACCCCCTAGGCTTTTAAGGGACATCATATTTAATATAATCTACCTGAGCTAAACCATACTTCATATTATTTTTGTGCTGCTTTACAAAACAAGGATGAGGTTTTGTTGTTTGTTTTTATGTTATCACTCTGCAGTGTGATTAAATATCCTGGATAGAAATAGACCTTGAGTGTCTGACTAACTCACTGTGGTAAAACAGCACCAAAGAAATTCAGAAATGTCTTTAGACTTATTCTGAAAAGCCAGGAGTGAGCCACATGTGATCATAAATTACCAAACAATTCAAAGCAAGAAAATTTCAAAGTGACATATGATCATAATTTATTTTTTCAAGAGTAGATTATTTCAACATCAGCACTTAAAAAGAGAACCCTACTCCCTTTTCTAGAAGGCATTATTTTCCCTTTTTCTATATGAATTCTTGATGACTGAAAACTCCAAACTTTCTGTGCATGTGTGCCTCATTCTGCCTACACGTTCTCCTTAATAAGTTTTTAAGATGTTAGCTGAATTCAGTTTTATTTAAGGAAGGAACATAATTACAAAGATAATGAATTTTTAAAGTTTCACGGAAACTTGTTTGCAGGAAGATGACTCTATAAACATCGTTGCTGATGAAATAGCTGATGTATGAGTTCAAACCTTTGTAAACTACATGGAATTTCCCTGAGAGATGAAAACCTTTCAAATGGAAAAAAATAGATCATGGAACATGATGAAGGGGAGGTACTGAAAATACTATATATAGACCTGACTGACTATATTAAGTAGAAGCTAATGAAAAAGTGTCTAGAGAGAATGATCAATTAGTTGGACAAAATAATTAGTTTATATGGAAATAAAGAGCTTAGATAATTCACTTGGCTTTTCAAGAAGTCTAAAGACATAACACAGTTTCAAATAAATCCTCTTCTCACTCTGTTGGGAGCAAGAGAGGGAATGGAGAATTGGGGAGTTCCTAAAATCTGTTATTGAAGCAGCTGTTCCTTAATAGCTTAGGGTAAGAGAATTCATCCATCTTGCCACAGAAGTGCTGCTGAGGCATTTGGGCAGCACACGGTTTTTAAGAAAAGAAAGCTGCTGCAGATTTCTTACTGCTAAAATATTTGGATTATCCATGCTGGTTTCAAGAGTCCTGTGACACTCTCAGAAGAGACGTGGGTCACTGTGTCAATCCATTCTGCATCTTCAGAAAAGTGCTTCTCCCCAAATGCACATTGTTGCTTTAGATAGCAGAATCTTTGGGAGTAAAATTCAAAGCATAGTGCATTGCACTGTAGGTGGAAAGAGAATACAAAAGCTGGGTCTACCAAAAGGCTTTTAATGTTTGTAATTTTCTTTTCATGCTGGGGGGACACCAGTAGAGACAGCACTTTTAAAATACATGAGACAGCTGTTGTTTCAGTCTGTAGACAGGCTGTACTAGCTTAAGGCATTCCAAATAATATTTTTTGCAATGTCTTTAAAGATACTCAGACAGAGACACATTACAAAGCACCATGGCATTAACTACAGGCAGTCTCTTATCCAGACTCTTAGAAAAGCAGTAACAGGGGAAGCTGATTGCTGAGCTCCATTTAGGTAGTTTTGCTAGCGCTGGAGATGCCTTTCTGCACTGTGTGCATCTCATAGTTTCTGTTAAAATCAAATCTCGGGATAATTTTTAAGATGAAACATATGAATAAGTGGGAATGCCTCAAAAGCCATAGTACAAATGTAAATAACTTTGCTGGTATCCAGAATAATCTGCTTTGGAAATTGACTTTTATTTATTTGTGCAGTTAAGTAGAGGATAAAGTTCTAAATTGTTCTAAGACAGCTGTTTCCATTTTAGCTGTTGTAAATGGATAATCATATGATCTTGTGCACACTAACAGGTGGGGCCATTAAATGCTCCCTTTATCCCTTCCAATGCCTTTACTGCTCCCCATAAATATAGCCACTAAAAGCTGTACAAAATTTTCCACAAGTTGTCATAGAAGCTGAAAATAAAAGCAAACACACTTTCAGAGGACAGTGGGAAAAATTCTAAGAGGGGACGAGATTAGCTGATGGCTTTGCAAACATGTTATAAGATTAAATTTTATCTGTCCAGTGCTTTCATTATCCCAAGGTGATGGTGGTAGAAAGGACCTGAATCCTTTCTGGGCAGTCCATGGAGAAGCAACTACCTATATTCCCTTTTGGTTACAGGTTAAGTATTCTTCTAAGTTGCAAAACCAAATGAAATGAATTTACCAACAGGGTATGTTGAAGGCAGTACAGAGGCAGAGCAGCTTCTGGAGAGTCCAGCTGTTTACTTATAAATGCATGCTTCCCACAAAGACAGCTGAATCAATCAACTTCTGTTGACTAAGAATCATGCCTGCATGCAGTTTTTCAACAACTTAGGAAAACCAACTGCATTTTCAGTGAGAAAATTTTATTATTGCAGCAGTGAGGTCTTATTAAAATATGTAACCAAACTGAAGTACCCCAAATACACACAGTGTGTTAAAACTCACCTGATTTATTCAGTCAGCTAATATAGAAAGTAAGATATAGCTATGGTGGTTTTTAGGTGTCTTCACATTCACCATGGCACTCCTTTGTGGCCCAGGACATAACATAATCAGCTCCATGGAGTGCATATGTTTTACCAGTAGGATAAAGATGGTCAGAAGTTCACCAATTTACTGACAACACAAAAGTCCCTCCAAAATCCAGGGCAGATGTGAGAAGGCAGCCATATTTAATCAGATACATCCCCAGAACTCATATTTTCTTCACAAGGGAATTAATTTAGAAAGATGAGAATGACTTTCATGCTAGCACAATGCTGACTCAGTAAGAAGTTGATAAATTCATGAAAAAAGGCACCAGGATTCATCTGCCGAGGTTTGTGGCAGGTTTTGCTACTTATAATTTATTTTCTAGGTAGTTATGAAAGTGTGTCTACTTCCCAGTGGTTAAAACAAATGATGACTTTTCTTTCATTTTTGCTATTTACTATTTGAGTGTTTTAAAATGCTGACATGCAATGACAGATCAAGCCCAAAATTTAGACAGCTGTCTATATAACCGGAACAAATTTTTTGCTTATTCATTCATACATTATCATTCTCTGTGTCTGGCATAGTGTCAACTTGACAATTAAACTCTTTAATACAGTTACTGACTGATCTCCAAGGCTTCAGCTGTTGGTATGATGCTTATTTAGTGGCAACTTTTTAAAACCAAGTCTGTAAAAATCAAAGATCTGAAATTATATGTTTTGAATCATCCATGTGATATTGTATAATAATAAAACAGTTATTTTTAAAGTAATCAGAGCATGGCTGAAGTAAACATGTCACAGAATTAAACTGAAGTCTTTAAAAAAAACCCACATTTTCTGGTAATGTCTTTTAAAATTGGTGACAGTGGCTACTTCTGATGAAGGAGTTGATAGAAAGAAAAATAGTTACAAATTTAAAAGCTCATAAGGCCTTGATAAATGAAGTTGGTGAGAAAAAAATAATGAAGAATTAATAATTAAAGATAGCAATGAGGAAAACACAAGGAAAGCATGACTTAAAATAATGGAAACTGTGGGTATTTGAGTCCCAAAAACAAGTAACAGATGCAGAACTTGGAAGAAATTTTAACAGTCAGAGAAGTATATAAAACTTTATCATCAGTCTGGTAAGTAGATGAAAATAATTTCTGTGGGCACGTAAAATGGAACATAATATGGGAACCATTGCCATGAAATAGAGTAAAATACACCAGTATTTTTAAGGAAACTTATGAACAAAGGCATAGCCACACAGTTCAAAACCAGGGGTACACTTAGGCCAATATCCTGTTTCCAACATTGATTACAAGCAGAAGTTTAATTAGGAGTAAGACTAGAAAAAACATATTATATATATATACACACATAGATACATATATTATATATACACATACATATGTAAATATATATATACCAAAAATAAGTTTTTTATATCTATGTATAAATATATGTGCATGCGTGTGTGTGTGTGTGCATGTGTGTGTGTGTGTGCATGTGTGTGTGTGTGTTATGTGTATTTCTTTATGTATTTTTGTCTCTGTATTCTCCAAATATCTGATTCTTTTCAGGTTACTGGATAAGCTTACTCATTCACTGTGGAAATCACCATGCAATTACAATGGACATACAGGTTAAAGCTGTTAAAGAAAGAATTAGTGAATCTGAATGAACTAAGCCTTATCTAACCTATATAATCGGGTTCTTTCATTATTGCTAATACTGTCTCTGTCTGGTCCTGTATTCTTCCTGGTTCAATGAAGGCTTTTTGCAACCTTACCTCCCACTAATGTCACTGAAAGAATTAATCAAAATTAAAAGTATGTCAGTAGCTGAGTCAGCAGGTGCGCAGAAAATGAAGAAAACTATGTGAATCATAAAAATGAAAGCTAAAAGGGATGAAAGGGTGTGACGGGCTGGAATGTAGCAGTTCTTCCGTAAATTTTAAATTCACATTTGATTAATGTTTACATTTGCCCTGAATTAATTTTTTTCCTTTGTAAACCTGAAACAATTAAAACATTGAATCTAGGTTAAAAATAAATACCAATCTGTTTAATGTCAATGAGCTTGAACTTCCCATGCCTAATTTTTGAAGCAATACTGTTAGGAGTAAAGTAAAGTAATGAAGTAACATAATAGAAATAAAATATCGGAATCAGGGAATCTCTATGATATTCAGCATTTAAGCTTTTAGCCCACAGAGCCCAGATGAGGAAGTTGGGTAGTAAAAAAGAAATGGTAATATTTTCAAATTACTGATGCAGAGATATAATGATAAATTTTGCATCATAATACAGTGATAAAGTTTACTAGCAATTCTGACTACATCCCAGCTGGAAGACATTCGCTTCATCACAGCATGACAAGTAAAAACTCATTTAAGTGTCTATGCATAATTTGCCATCTGAAAGTTTTAACCAGCTGCTCATGATACCCTTACATTCTCTTACTTCAGTAATGCAAATAGAATTAATTCAGCTTTCTTGACAGCTATAATTAGGGAAATTCTGTCTGTTTTCCCCTTCTGATGTGACTGTATTAGTGTGAAAATGGCCATTAAATCTTTCATTCAAAGCACCCTCAGATAGTTAAAGCATGGTTCTTAAAGGATGGTTTATCTCCAACAGATGTGCTACTATAGGCCTTTGGCCTTCCAAACCACAGGCAATTAGGATGGCCTTTCAGCTAAACTGCAGAACTAGTTATTCACTCTTCAGTCCAGTTTATTATTTTGGGGGATTTACATAGGTATGGGGCAGGGGTTTTTGCCTTTTGAAAATAGTGTATTTTTAAAGAACATTCATAAAATTGAAAGCGTAACATCAATTGTTACTTCAATTAATTTGTAATTGGCTGATTTTGGCAGTTTTTAACTGAGTAGCAAAGTGCCTTAAGCCATCACCTGAATTAGTCTCCTCTCTGTGCCCTAGATTTATTTAGAGGCAGTGATGGAAACCCAGGAAATTGCAGAGCTCTGAAAAAGGAGTAAATACTGCGTCTACACACAAATTTGGAAGAGGAAGGAGTACAAGGGAATATTTTTCTCCTGCTCCAAAGTCATCTAGGGTTTTAACATTTATTTTATGCTTCAGCATGTAAATTAACATGTAAAAATGGTTGCTTGTCTAAGGTGCTCCATCAAGAGTAATTTCTCTTGAAGTCTTGCCCCTGCAAAATGTTCTGCAATCTGATTATTTTTAGGCCATAGATCAAAACCTGCCACCGTCTGACAAATATGCTTTATAATGTGTGTATCAATGGAACACAGCATTCAGAACAGACTTTCTACCAGAGGGTCTGAAAAGTTTCTTGCCAACAGTAACTCAGCAAGCCTCCTAATTTGTGTTAGCTGGGAGAATATTTTTCCTGAGCCAGGAGAGAAATACAGAGTAGCTGCATTGCCAGTGCATAACAAACTACAATGGTGTCATAATCAGGATCTCTAAATTCCAGTCCTGAAATACAAATGGCTACTCTTCTGGCACTTCTGAGCATGTTTTCATGTTATACAGATTACAAGGTTTGCTCAATGTCTTGTGGTGAAGAGATGAATGATCACTGGGATACAGAGTAAATTGCAAAATGCCTTGTGTAACTAAGAGCTTCAGAGTTTATGAAAAGAAGGCATGATCTGGACTATACAAGATATTTCACACACTAATGCTTCACCAGGACTGTGCTTAAATTTCAGTTGGATTATTTGGGGTTTTTTTTTGTGCCTTCATTTTGCTTTTCTTCATTTTGCTCTGCAACTCCAGTTATAGTCAACGCCAAGAAAGTCCAAATTCCCTCCCAAGCTTTTTGGGGAAAAAACTTGTAACTTCAATAGATTTCTGGTTTCCTTCCTTTCACCATTTTTAAAGTACTGGACAATTTTTTTTTTAATTATTCTGTTGAAACGTGGAGCACTTTCTTACGAAACACAGAGATCAAACATACCAGTTCTTGAATTCAGTAAAATGTAAATCCATCAGCAGCTCTCAGATTGCACTTCTGATACTTATCCTTCATCTTTCATGGTAAATTACCTAATGACCATGACAAATCTGTATTTTAAATGAATATATATAGGTTGGGTTTAAATCTGCTAACCCTGGAGAATACAAAAAACCAGTTCTTGATGGTAATGTAATAGTCTGAACAACTCTTCGTTTGAACTTTTCCCATTGTCATAAATACTTCTTTAGGGATACATTAAGCTAAGCAACCCCAATAGGATCTCTTCTAAAACTAGAGAATTATTTTCTGAAGCCTTCATGTACAAACACATGCAAGATTCTATTAAAATTACTTATAAATCAGACATTTTTTATACTGCAACCTTGCTTAAAGCTTGAGATCATATTTGCATATCTGAAAGTACAAATACTACCTAAGAGAGGTTTTCATGGGGGAGTTCAGTAGCTAGTAATTTTGGAAAGTCCCACCTAAGACTTGATTGCTTCTTTATCTGTGCTTAATTGCTTCGAAACACATGCCCCTACGCATTTCATTTGAACTCCTGCTCTTAAAATGTAGTAGCTTGGGAGGTTTTCAAGCTGAAAAAATAAATGGAAAACCAAACCAGATATTTAGGTAAGTAGAGAGGATGGAGGCTGATATGACAGATGCTAACATAAAAGTGTTTATAGATAAATGAAATTATATTATATATACTACCTTATTATGTGAAGACTACTTTAATAATAGCATAAACTTATCTTTTTATGCCCTTTGTGGGACAATGGACAATCTGCACCCTTTCCTTCTCCTACCCCTGTCCAACTCTAGTGCATAGGTACAGTTACATACCCAAGCTGGCTCAGGATTTAGACCCCAAGACAAATCAAGCAAGGCCAAATGCATACACTATATAAACCTTAGAGACAGCCAGCTACATCACCAACTTAGAGACAGCCAGCTACGTCACCAACTTGTGAAACTTGAAAAGGAGGAAGAATAATGTGTGAAATGGTCTGGACTCCCATGATTTCAAGGTCACACAGTATTATCAGCTCCAGCTTTCCTTGGACACAAAGATATAATGTAGTCTTATGTCTGTGAATTGTCAACATGTCAAATTTCCTTCTAGCAGGATCTCCTCCTTAGTCCATCAGGGGACTCAGGGAAGGATTTTTCTCATCAAATATTTAATATTTTCCTGAATGATTTGTCATATTCCTCATGACTACCAAAAATGTGATATTACATAGTGTAGAAAAAAACCTCTCAGGTTGGCTGATGTGTCTTGCTCACAAAGCTATGCTGATTGCTGGATTTGACATAGGGAGAAATATTCTCCCTGATGAGATTGGCAAGGCTCCCAGATAGACTGGTATTATCTCTGATTTCCTCTGCCTCATACAGCAAAACTTACTTAATTAACTCTCTGCAAAATACTGCAAAGTTGTCTGATGCTGCAAACTCTTTGGACTGTCAGATCTTTTATGTTCATTATCTTATAGGATGGACTTGTTCTGACCTAATGTAAGTAGACCCTTTTGCTCTAACTTCCTAAACTCTATGAATCCTTTAAAGTACCGGTATCATGTTCTCTATAACATGTATTTCAAAGGAACTGGAGACAGAATTCCCTTAACATACAGGAGAATGGCACTTTCTTCACAGGGCCACAAAAATTATAAAGGAATTCAATGAATTGTAGATAACCAGTCTTCTTGGAAGAAGACAACAATACACAAACACGGGTTTGTTCTCTTTTTCTTCATCCTAAAAAGCTGTGTTGCTTATTAAGCATAATCTGACTCATTTCAACTGGATCTCTGTGAATAGAACACCATGTGTTCTCTCAGTTAGTCCTTTTCCCTTTGGACATTAAGCCTGATTCCACAAGAAGAACTTGTCCTAATTCAAATTCTTAATTATCAGTGTTGATAATTCAATTGAAACATAAGAAGACCCTCTTTTACTGCGAGGTGGTCAAACACTAGAATATATTGCCCAGAAAAGTCATGGAATCTCCATCTCTGGACATATTCAAAAGATGTACACTGTCCCAGGCAACCTGCTGCAGCTGACCCTGCTTAAGCAGAGCTTGGAATAGTTGTTCTCAAGATGTCAATCATTTTCTATCCCACTCTAGAAAACTCTTATTTTCCTCTTCATCAGTCCCTTGTTTTTCCCCTCAAGGAAACTGTGAGAAGATAACTTCAAAATCTCCAATTGAATATATGTCATTCTTTTAAAACTTCTTGGTTGATTACCTTATAAGTGATAGAAAATATTCACTGGATTGGTTTCTTCTTTTTCACTTTCCTCCATACTCTAAACTGCATTTTGTCTTCTTTAATTGTGTAAAAGATTCATTTTTTGCAACAATGCATATTAAATACTACATTGAATTTCTCCATTTGTATTCAATTAAATAGTTTGTTATTGGTTCTCACATCTCATCTGTTCACGTGTCCACTTTTATCTGCTCTAAAGCCTGATCTGAAAGTCTTTTTTTAAATAAAAAATCATAGTCACTCTGTATATCTGACAGATTATAGATTTTTAGATTAGTCTGCCAATTTAAGAGAAGACCCAGTTTATTAAGGTTTTTTAGAGTTATGGCAGTACATAATAGTGTATGGTCTTCAAAATTATTTGCCAACTCCTCCAACTACTCTTCTTACACTCATGCTTGTCAGCACTAAAATGTCTTCATATCAAGACATGGTAAATCCTCCCTCTTCCCACTGAAGTTAAAACTTCAGAAAAAATACAGCAGTAGCCTTTTTCTAGTGAATTCCCTTGTAGGCCTCCTCAAGCCAAAGCTTTGATGCACCTTGTCTCCTTTTGCAATCTGTAGGTGATTTAAAAGCCATGATAAAATTGAAATATTCCTAAAAGTGTCATCAATGAATCTGAGTAAAATGTATGACCATAGCTCCCGATACAGTGTGTTTTTCTTGCCTGTCCTCCTCTGTCACTGCTGTCCTTCATTCCTCTTCTTCTTTGGAAGAAATGTAAGCAAGGCTGATCCCTTTGTGCTCTGGGCTAGCCATATACCTAAAAGATCTATATATGACCATTCTTTACTGTCACATTGGCTTCTTATTCAATCATTTGTTTCTAAACAATTTTTTCAATATTTTATACATTCTGTCAGAGTGCATCTAAAATATGAAATTATTATAAAGTGAAAAGTGAAGTGGATGAAAGAATCAAATTAATAAATAAAAGTCATAAATCCATTGCACAGAGAAACTGAATGGCTTCTTAAAATGGCAAGGTATATGTTTGAGCTCATAGTGTAAAGTCTCTGCTATGGCTACATGCAGTCTTATATTGATAAAGCTACTTCAATGTATGATATTAGAAAAGTATGAAACTTAATGTAGATCTGGTAATTTTTGGCTAGAAATGTTTGTACGTGTAGAGTATAAAAATATATGTACAATTTACCTGGGTAGCTTTTCTACTCTCAGGTATGAATAAATATACCAGTATTCATATAGTAATGGTATACAATGCTTTAACTCTCCCATACTGGTTAAACCACTATCTTTCTGTAACTAAAAATGTTGTGGTTCAGTACAGTTTGTTCCAAGCCTATGCTGTTCTTTTGTATCTAAAATAATAGCAATTAACTTTAAACTTACTTTGTTTAAAAAATGACTACATTTAAGAGAGCTGCAATTTCGTCTCCCACTTTCTAGTCCCTCTTTTCTATTCTCTCATCCTTCTTTAGCAACAATTTGGCTAAATATTAGACCAGTGAAATTTTCATTTCCTGAGAAATTTCATAGGCTAAATCTGAGTGTGGATATTTTATGGATAATTCATAATGAATTTATCCACACAGAATTCTGAGCTGTTAAATAGTTTTAGCTTCATTGCCAGTTGCTGTGGTTGATGATATAAGGGACTTCTGATGCACTTTGGTATGTTGTCTGAAACATAATTCAGTTCTGGTGAATTGAAAGGAAACTGTAACGGTTTTCTTAGTACACAACCTTGAAATGAAAATCATTATATTCACTGGTGCGGTGTCGCGTCCCGCTCAGCCCTGCCTCGGGATAGCTCGATGGAACCTCGGGGCTGGGAGCGCCGCTTATTCAGAGGGTTTGGAGCAATCCGATCTCAGCCAGGATCGAGCCATCGCGCGGGAACCAGTGGCCCAGAATGTGGGCTCGCCAGAACCTCTCACGCAGCAAGCAGGTATCCCAATGGCGCTGCCCCAGACTGGTTAGCCTGCCTTCAGTAGGTGCAGTAGGTGCTGAGCGCACGGCGATCCGGAGCACGAAGAAAAGGAGAGGGAGATTTCTGGCGGGGGTGTAGATGGTTTATTACAGTCCAAGAGAAACCAGAAATCTCCCGAATCATGCACCAAACATGAACTTTTAAGGCACAGGAAACAGGGCGTGGAAAACACTAACATCCAATAACGCGGGGCTTACAGGGTGTGGGACACAGTAATAACAACCAATTATTAAAGATTACCTAATAACTGACCAATAAACTGCTGAACTGCGAAGAAGTCTCTGGAAAGGGAGGCTGGGTTTGTGCTTCTCTCCACCCCAGGGGATGTCTAAGGGGTGTCCTGAGCATCCTCGGATCCCGTGTCACTCAATCGCTGTATAACCAGTGCCTGAGCAACAGGTGGGGTCCGAGCCCCCCTGAGGGAAGGCACCACCACACACTGGGTCATGAATGAAGGTTCTTTGTCCAAAAGGTCATTATCACAACAAGAAAAGAGCTGGGAGGGAAAGGAGAAGAGAGAATAAAGTGAGGAAATGCATAGTTTGATTGTCAGGAATCTGTGGTGCCTGCTGCTCCCATTGAGTTCAGCAGAATCTGCACATGCCTTACATGTCTGAAAAATCAGACCATTTGGCTATTAAAACTAAAAGAATCCAGGCGCTTCCCAATTTTGCCTATACTAATCAAAATGACCTTTCAAAGCAGAGCTGGAGTGGCAGACATCATTTTTGCAGGCTTGGATAAAATTTCCCTATTTGACAGGACAATTTGCTGAAAAATGCTGTTCTAAACATTATGCCAATTCACCTTCTTATGCATATCATAAAGGGCTTGATTGGAGAAGATATCTGAGGACAGCTGCTCATCACCCACTGCATTTATTAAAGCATACCTGCTAAAACCTGTTCATTCATTGCTTTATTCTAAAATGCATTGGGTGGCGGGAAATAAGAACTCACATTTTTTACATGAAATAAATATTTCAAGAAATAAAAAGTAATTTTAGTGCCTACATGCCTGACGGAAGGGAACTTGTGGCAACATTTCTTCGGCTTTGCAGGGATTATTTTCTCCTTAAGGCCTTCTGTCTCTTGGAATTTGAAGAAGAAAGTAAGTTGAAATTGATGGTATTTGAAGCCAAAGAATCTGTACAGCATTAAGGCTACACCGCTATGAAGTAATAATGTAGGCGTGGGCAATTCCATCACATTCACTTTTGCATTAGAAATCACATTACTTGGATATATCTCCAGAAACTCCCAGTGCTGAACAATAGATTACAATTCAAACAGTGAAAAAAGCATCCTGACATAAAAGATAGATATGGGAAATGGGAAACCACAAAAGAGACCATAAATGGATTATTTCTGATAGCTGAAACATATGAACACCATCATTTAAATGTAATATTAATTTCTTCCTCAGAATAACCCTTCCTCTGTAAAATATTTCTATATATTTCCTGAACTTCAAGTGGGACCTTAACTTTCTAAGGAGCAAATATTTTAAAAAGCATGGTTAGCTACAGAACAGAATAGTTCAACCTTTGTGATTCCTAATATGATTATGATATATTGAAATGAAAGGAAAGTAGGAAACATGAATAAAATTTAAGTGCTTCCTAGTCCTAGATATTTAACTTTGTAAAACAACCTTCACAACTTCAGATTTTGTAGGTCAAGAAATTGAGGCAAAAAATTTTTTTTTTTTTTTTTTTTTTTTGTGTGGACAAAGTGTAAAGGTACAATTTTGTACAAGGTAGATTTTATAGATCTGTCTTCAAATGGACTGTCATATGTGATTATGAGAAAGCTCCATGAGGAGTAACTGCAAGATTTTAGTACAGTTTACCACCTGGTTCTGGGGACAAGGAGAGATGATGTTCCAAAATGATTTCTTAGAATATATTGAAGTTCAAAGCTTGAATGCAAAATTTCATAATATCCAGTTTAGGCGTGGATTTTGGTGTATCATTGGAGTCTGGTGGATAGGACAGCTTTTCTGACCCCGAGAGGGGAATGGACACACACATACTATGAGGCTGGAGTGCTATTGTGCCCATGAACTTCTTCCAAGTAAGCTTGACCTAGGGAAGAGCAACAGTCACACTTTTGTGCTCAGGCAGCAAGAAGCAGATCAGGAAATCTTGATGTCTGCTTCTTTACATTATGGCACTGGTGTGTCTACAGGAATGGACTCAATTCTCACAAGACACACTACAACTTATGGGCTAACACTGAAATCTTGTTTCCAGGTGCATTTTTCAGTGGAAATTCCATTTATGCAGATTGTCTAACCTATAACATACTGGAAACACAGCCATGCAAGTGTTAGCAGTGGCAGCAGTTAAGCAGTTCTCGACTCTAGAACACCTTAAAGATGAAAAGCAGAACACTTGTGCTAAAAAAGTGTACAAATAATTACCTTTATTTAATAGTACAGCAGCAGGTACATGTTCTACTCAGGTTATCATGTTGGGTGCTCAGAAAATATGGAATGATCACAGAATAAGATGGGTTGAAAGAGACCCACAAGGATTATTGAGTCCAACTCCCAACTGTGCACAGGACCATCCCCAAGAGTCATACCATGTGCCTGAGTGCATTGTCCACATGCTTCTTGAACTCTGTCCAGCTGGTGCTGTGACCACTTGCCTGGGGAGCCTGTTCCAGTGCCCAACCACCCTCTGGGTGAAGAATGTTTTCCTGATATCCAGCTTAAACCTTCCCTGACACAACTTCAGGCCATTCCTTTGGGTCCTATCACTGGTCACCACAGAGAAGAGATCAGTGCCTGCCCCTCCTCTTCGCCTCGCAAGGAAGTTGTAACTGCAACGGGGTCTCCCCTAAGTCTCCTCTTCTCCAGGCTGAACAAACCAAGTGACTTCCTGCACTCCTCATACAGCTTCCCCTCAAGGCCCTTCACCATCCTGGTTACGCTCCTTTGGACACTCTCTAACAGCTCACTGTCTTTCTGATATTGTGGCACCCAAAACTGCACACAGGACTCAAGGTGAGGCTGCCCCAGTGCAGGGCAGAGTGGGACAATCCCCTCCCTTGCCCGGCTGGTGATGCTGTGCCTGATGTCCCCCAGGACATGCCTGGCCCTCCTGGTTACTAGGGCACTGCTGACTCATGTTCAGCTTGCCACTGACCAGGACCCCCAAGTCCCTTTCCGTGGCACTGCTTTCCAGCATCTTATTCCCCAGCCTGTATATATGTCCAGGGTTGCCTCATTCCAGATGCAGAAATATATAAAAGATATAATACAAAATATAGAATATAAAATATATGTGTCTATGTGATACATCCTTTGCCACTGTTTTATAAAACAGTTTCTATGAACTGAATGATTTGTTTGGTTTTATTAGCTGTGATCCTTCCAGAATAAAGCCTTGCCTTTCATTTCATCCTAAAATGATTCCACAACTTTATTGCTTATTTGCATGAAAACTGATAGTGCTCTTTCTGTATGGAAAAAAAGCCCTGGAGAGAACAGTTATCACTTGCTGTATGTAAACGGAGGGCAAAAACATAACTTAATCTGACATGAAAAATATGGTGACTAGATATTAGGAAAAGGTTTATATTTTAAAGTTGGTAAAAGGTTAGACTAATGGATCTCTTGTATGTTGTATCTCCAAAGCAGGCTAGTTAATATCTGCCATAGATAGCTTAATTATAGTAATTTCTACTCAGCATAAGAACACAGGATGGGAAGTCAGTTAGGTGAGCCCTTGTCACAAAAAAAAAAAGAAAAAAAAGAAAAAAAGGAAAAGAAACAAGCAAAAACAATGCAAGAAAGAAAGTCAAGTTTTCATTCATGCTGCATCAGATATTAAAACAGCCAAAGACGAAAATGGTAGATAATATTTTTATAATTTCTATACACTTTTCTCTACTTTTTCTCTACTTTGGAACACCATGTTTGCAGTGAAAAAATTCCAAGTTGATGGGCTTTTGTCTTTCAGGCATAAATTGCAGCAAAGTGTTGAAAGAATAGTGATGAAAGAAAAAAATTTACTAAAGAGAAATCTAGTTAAATACTATCTTAGATGTTTAAGGAATTATGGGAGGTTTTTATTTCTTTTCATGTGTTCTCACAAAATAAACACTTGCTAAATCAGCGAACTTAAATGAAGTAATATCCTTGAAAATTAGCTGGGGGATTTTTTAAACATATCTTACTTGGAAACTTGTATTTCCTGAGTGATGGGAAATATCAGATGTAAATTTACTATGTATCTTATTAGGACAACTACTTGAATACAGTTTAACAAAAGTACTCAGTTCTGTAGACAAAGTAATGACATAAAACTACTTACACAACAATATCAAATATCAAGTTACATGAAAATATCAAGTTATATCAAAGAGAAGCATACACCAAATACTTTATTTGCAGTGAAGCCATTGAGTGTATAAAAACATTGTAAGGAAAGAAAAAGATATATATGTTCTTGGTTTTTTACCACTTCATTTATCTTGCATTTGGAAATCCAATTTGCAACACTTTGAAAATTTCCTGTACTTTCTCTGAGGATCAGAGTCTCCTGAAGCAATTCTAAACAGAATACAGAGTTATTTTTTTGTCAGATTGATGAATGTAGGTTGAATTTTGTAGCAGGGAGTTTCCTAAGATCAACTTCATGAACAATATCCAAGAAGTGCAGATGACATTCCAAAGTGACAACTAGATAAAGTAAGTTGAGGAGAACCCCCACCATGTAAGAAATTCAATTTTAATACATTCTAAATCAGATTGTCATAGAATTTCTATGAATTTTGATTTGGAAAAATAAAAAAGTGAAGATGGTGCTCCCATGGTTGTAAAGTATGTTTTAAAAGGCCCAGTAAAGAACATATGGGTCTTGTGAGAGCAACAAATTTATCCTCTTACCTAATTTTAGCTACTTATCGTAACTATCCAGTTCCATGTAAGGAGTACTGTACCTCTCATGGGCTCTTCTCCTCATAGAAAAATCCTCCTGGAAGGCAAACTGCATCCTGGGAGAAACAGTGAGCTCTCATCAACTTCCAATACCAGGAGTGGCAGTGATGCACTAGAACTTAAATGCTTTTAAGGCACTTAAAGTAAAATTATAGAAACTCATTCTTCAGTGACCTTAGGCCAGCACTAAGTAACTTGCTATTACAATTCCACAAAGCTTTATTCTGACAGAAACTGTTTTATAAATAGTACCATAGGTGAAAGGAAATGTGTCCCTAGTGTCTTGAAGATATGTAACCTACTGCAACCTGGTTTTGAAAACTTCTTGAAAAAAAGGTGCAGAAGTATGACAAATTTGTGGTTTGTTTTTTTTAATCAATTAAAACCCCCAAATTTGTTTATCAAAGGAAATGGTTAATTAATTTTGGAAGAGAATTTGGTGTTACCTATACATGATGAAGATTTAAGAGGAAATAGAATTACAATAATTCTATGTATTCAATGGCACTGGAATCTACTTAGCCTGATTGCTCTGGTCAGGAATTATGACTTTCAGAAAATACTTTTGGTTTCACATTTAATAATTTTATAATCCAAGTATAAGAGTAGATAGGAATTAAAAGCTGAATGAGAGGTGAAGGGTTATCAAAGGTAGAAAGTCAGGTGTGAGAAATGAATGGAGTTGGAATGAATGGAAGAGAGAGGCTCAAATGCACAAAGATTATAAAGGGTTAAACAGGAAATAACAGGGGAAGAGGATAGGAAAGCTCAGGGAGAGGAGAATTAAGAAAAGATGCACATAAAGGAGAACTTAGGGAGATGATAACACATGAAAGGAAGGGGAGAGAAGGTGAGAAAAATAAAGAGAAATCTTTATTAAATATGTACTGTAGTTTGAGAAGGCAGGTGCCAGAACATAAGACAATACAGCTAGCAAAACATAAAAGGCAGAAGAAGTGCCTTTTTTTTTTTTTTTTTTTTTTT
Organism: Climacteris rufus; assembly: GCA_013398175.1. NCBI lineage: Eukaryota > Metazoa > Chordata > Aves > Passeriformes > Climacteridae > Climacteris > Climacteris rufus. The sequence goes on from VZRZ01005248.1 coordinate 34,641, forward strand.
TTTTTTTTTTTCTGTAACAACAGTGGACTGGGCTTGTTGGTGTGCCACTGAATTGTAGAAGCATAGAATGGTTTGGGTTGGAAGGGACCTTAAAGATCATCTAGTTCCAACACCCCTGTCATGAGCAGGTACACCTTCCACTACACCAGGCTGCTCATGGTCCCATACAACCTGGCCTTGCACACTTCCAGGGATGGGGCATCCACAGTTTCTCTGAGCAACTTGTTCTGTTGTCTTGCCACCCATACATGAAACACTTTCTTACTAATTACAACTTAATCTCTAACTTTGAAGACATTCCTCCTTGTCCTGACACTCCATGCCTTTATAAAAAGTTCCTCTCCAGCTCTTTGTAGACCCTCTTTACTTACTGGAAGGCTGCTACAAGTTCTCACCAGAGCCTTGTCTTCTCCAGTCTGAATAACCCAAATTCTCTCAGCCTTTCTTTATAGGAGAGGTGCTCTAACCCTGTAATTATTTTTGTGGCCCTCCTCTGGGCTTGTTCCACCAGGTCCTCATCCTTCTTATGTTGGGGGCCCCAGAGTACCCCAAGTGTGGTCTCATGAGAGCAGAGTAGAGGAAGACAATCACCTCCCTTGCCCTTCTGGCCATGTTGGTTTTGATGCATCGCAGGGCACAGTTGTCTTTCTGGTCTGCATTGACACATTGCCAGCTCATGTTGAGCTTCTTCTCAAACAACACTCATAAGTGTTTCTCCTCAAAGCTACTCTCAATCCATTCTCTTGTGTTTGGGATTGCCCTGGTTCAGGTGATCCTGACCTTCCCCTTGGCCTTGTTGAATGCATGAGTTTCACACAGTCCCACCTCTCAAGCCTGTCCAGGTCCCTCTGGATAATATCCCTTCCCACAACATGTCAGCTGTACCACACAGCTTGGTGTCATCAGCAAACTTGTTGAGGGTGCACAAAATGCCCCTGTCTGTGTCACCGACAAAGCTGGTAAAAAGCACCAGTCCCAACCCTGACCCGTGAGGAACACCACCCACCAACAGCGCCTGACTGTCTTGGTTTTGAAAGACAGGTGTCTGCTGAGAGAGGTTGAACCCTCCCTTAGGACAGAGAATGTGATTTCCCCTCCCTCTGAATTATTTTAATTTTGAAATCAAGGGCTTTCAGGCAAAGATATGGGAAAAGAAATAACAGTCCTTTACTTATTTTATTATTTTTTTACTTTACTTGTTTAGCAATAACAATAATAACAACCATAAATAGAACCAGAAACCAATAGCAGATGACTTTCCTGTGTGGTGTAATCACGGTCGAAAAACAGCAGGGGGCGCTGTTGAGCTCCTGGCCAGGCAGGGCAGGTGCGATGACTCCCGAGCGGCTGCAGGTGGCGCTGTGGCGCAGGGTCAGGTCAGCCTCAGGCAGCTGGTAATGGCGGACAGGCTGGAGAGCAGCCAGGCAGCTCAGAGCGGCAGAAAAAAAAACAGGGCGGCAAGGGCAGGAGCTGGCGCTCTCTCTCTCTCCCAGCTAGCTGGCAGGGTAGCAAGGATTTCTGCAGTCACAGCAGATGCTGCGGTCTCGTGCAGCTGGCGGGGGGGAGGGTGTGGGGGGGGCAGACAGCAGAGGCAGCTGGACTCTCTCGGCAACTGCTGCGAGAAAACGCAGCCCAGGGAAGTGTGCACTTCCCAGTGGCAAAAGGGTTGAATCAAAGCTCACCCAGCCAGGAGAAGAAAGAACAGGGTACAGTTGGATTTCCTCTGGTCACAGCCAAAAGCAAAGAGCAGCCTCTCCTCCCGTGTCTGAGCTGAGAGTGAGTGCCTGTTCCAATGCCCGGCTCTTCCCTTACCTGCCCCCGCCCAAGCACACCTTTTATCTCTCACAAAAGAGTTGATGGCCCTAATCATCTGGCTATTTGTTACTTAGTAACAGTGATGGAGAAAAATTCCAAGACATCCCCCAACCTCCAACACTGACAAAGCATGAAAAGCATGGAGTCCAAGGTGCCCCAGCCCACTGCTCCTGCCATGAGGAAGGCAAAGTCCCTCCTTGAGTTCTAGGCCTTGGTCCAGAGAATACCAGCTGCCTTACTCAACAGAGCTCCAGCTGTCAGAGAGATAAGGAGGGGGGAGAGAAGGGAAGGTTGACACCATCTTCCCTTTGTCTCTTGACCCACATGCTCAGCTGCAGAACATGCTCAGGATTTGTGAGGGGAAGGGGTCACCCCAACATTTTCGGTCTCTGTTCCCATTAAGTTTGTGAGATTTAGCAATTTTGTATCCAGTGATTATTTTTTCACCTACATCTACTCGTATTCATTCCTTATTGGTGGAAAGGGATTCGCTGAAACAAAGGAGTGGTAACTCATTTTATAGTGTCCACCTCATAAATTGTCTTAAACTAAGATAGTGTCCATGCCTGGGACACCCTGGTGGTTTATAACAGGTGAGTGAGTAGGTTAGAACTCAGCAGGTCAGGTTTCCAACACAGCCTCTTGTTTAGAGAGCCATAATTTTCCCCCCACCTGAGGCCAAATTTTCAAATCTCATTATTTTAAAACATATTATAAAATAAAATAAATAACACTGAAATATTATTGCTAGTTTTTATTGTTTTGGGCAAAGCAGATGTAATAATCAGTGAAAGAGGAAGAACCAGAAAGATGGCTTTTGTTTATAAGCATATTTCTCTGAAGAGAAATTGTACTCAGAATATAAGCAAAGTAATTAATTCTAAATTAAAACAAATAACTGTTTTACCTAAGAAAGGGGGATATAAAGCATAAAGAACTTGTTTCTGCCAGCAAATCTTTCTTGAGGGATTCTTAGTACAGATTGTGTATAATTAAGAATGCTTTATGTAGTGTAATGAGATCTCAGAAGACAACTGATGATGATGTTCTTTGGTTGTTGTTTTGTCTCAGATATGTTATATTATTTTTTGCTATAAGTAATTATGCAGTAATTATTCACAACTGATTTGCTTATGTTGTGAGCAAAAAATTTTGAAACATTTTTCCTGAGTTCCCAAAGTCTGAAAAAAGGGTTAAACTTACTATAAAAAAGCATGACATTCCTAACTTTTTGTTGTTGTTGTTGTTTAAAATTCCACATAAAGGATCTAACACAGAATTCCTACAAACAAATTTTCAACTTCCTTCATTTTTAATTTCCTGTTCTTGCTATTACAAAAATAAAAAGAGAAGTAGGTAAAAATAAGAACTAAGAATATACTTTCCTCAGTCTGAATATATGGTATGGAATATATTTATCATGATGTGAGATGTGTAAAGCTGAAATATCCAGTCTACTATAGTTGCCTCCCTGTCCTTTTGTAATCTTGGGATTAGAGACAGTATCACTTCTGGAGGGAAGCTTATACCTCCTAAGGTATGTGTCTTAGGTGTATGAATTAAAATAGAATATAATTAAGAGGAACAGAGCAGAATAAAATAGAATAGTTCAGTTATAAAGGACCTACATGATCATCTAGTCCAACTGTCTGCCCAATTCAAGGCTGACCAAATCAAGATTCTGGAGAGTCTTTTTCTACCTTCGGGTATAGAGGAAAGATGGTTAAGAAGCAAGATCTAACTTCTACATAATGTTTATCCCACACCTTAGTGAGAAAAATGCTAGCTGTTGGCACATTCTTTTGAGGGGTGAGACTCACTAAAACATTTACAACTCAATCTAATAAATCGAGTGAATGGATGTGGTTGGTTGGTTGATTGGCTGGTTGATTGGTTGGTTGGTTCTTTCTACAAAATATCACTCTCAAGTATTATGGCATTTCTTAGCAACCTGTGGGACATTATGCAAATACCAAGTTTAGGCATAGAAAGGTGTCATTATTAACAATACAGGAATGTGAAAAAATGAGCAAAGGATGTTTACTAGAAAAATGGAGAACATGCTGGATTAACACTTTCAACCCCCACTCCCTCTGCCCCAGCAAACTCATCAGTGTGACAGTCGCTTGCATCAAAGCAACTTCAGAGCTTAGACTTTCCCAGCATTAAAGGATTGCTTTCCTTTATGGAAATATGTCTCATATTTTCCATTTCCAGTTATGCTTATTAGAACAGTTTCTTCATTGTGTCAAAACAGTATCTATCAACATTAAGAGGCCAAGTTTTTTAAGTTCTAAGGCTTTGCAAAATGTTTTATAGTCAGGGCAGGTATTGCAGTAGCTCACAACAATGGAGCAAAGAATCTCATTTCAAAGTCATCTCTTATGGGCTCCCTTTATAGGTCTACAGTGCAAGAGTAACTACTGACATAACAAAGCTTGTCTTTTGGGGATAAAAGCAGATTTTTTGCATCAGGTAGTGATGAGCCTGAATCGGAGTTTTCCTTATTCCTATTGCTCATTAGCTTGTACAGTGCTACTTTCAGCAGGAAAAGATCAGCATCTTTACTATTTCAGACAGGTACTACTAAATTAGACAGTACTGCTTCCTCATGATAATCACTGGTTCCCACCTCTTCTTCTATGTATATGCAAAGTGCTAGGATTGAAGCATAAAACATATAGTCCATGCTTAGGTTTAGAGGCTATGTATTCTCGTACATATATCACAATGGGTAAACATGACTCAAGTTCTGATTCTTCACATTTTGATGAAGATGTGACTATCACACACAGGAAAAATACTTTAAATTATTGTTGAGACATTTTCTGGTCCTTCATGTTCAAGAAACTTAGGTCTGAAGAGCTTCAGAAAGCAACATTATATATACAAAGGAACAGAAATTATTTTTGCCAAGAGCAGTGGGAGGGATTGGTTTATTCAGCCTAACAAATGGAAAACCAAGTGTGGAAACTCACATGAAATGCATATATGTCACAGCAGCGACACAAAAGGATGAGCCAGAGACACCTGTGTCCAGGATCAAAGAGAAGGAAGGAAGGGCCACAAGACCCACCTTCTTTATTTTTTATATTCATTGGGAAATCACTATTCGTTGGAGGAAATCAGTTCTTCCTCCCTCAACTACAGTGGTCAAAGGAAATGTCCATCAAAGTTCTGTGTCCATGAGAAAAGAATGTGAATGATAAGATACAGTTACAATAACATAGTTATGTTTACAGAAAGAACCGTGAGAGAGAAAGTAAAAAACATCCAGCTGCAAGAAGCAAGGCAACACATATATTTAGTAGAAACACTAGGGAGGGAGAATTATTGTAGTTCTCATAGTGAGGTGCAAACAAAAGGTAATTAGTTACATCAAATTTCTGTAAATCGGAAATTAGAAAAATCAGTCTCCAGTTAGAAATAAACTTGGAAAAGAGAAGGGGAAGTGAATGAGGAAACAACAATGTACAATATGGATTAAGACAAGGCAAAAAAGAACAAACTTTTTTTCTTGCCTCAAAACATCGTGTCAATTTTGAAATACCTTTGAGCTGGAAAAAACCCAAACAGATCCAGAGACAGAGGGTAGATGACATTGTATCAAGTAATAAATCATTGATTGCCGACCTTAAAAGAACTAAGTAAGGTTATGTTAATATCTGGCCTTAATATATATGTATTCAAAGAGTAAGAGGAGTTCACTTTAACAAGGGGACCAATCTGTGTGTGTATCAAAGAACCTAAATGCATTGTTTTATTAAGTCATTGTATGTGGATTCCTACCAATGTTCTGAGCATCTGGGAGACATGCAGTTATGAGGAAGATGGAGGGGCATCTCGTCCATCATCTGGGAATCCATGGATCAAAGCACAGTGTCAGCAGAAGTGCACATTCATTCTTCTAAAATAATAACAGGTAATCATATTTTCTTTGAGGTGCTTTAAAAAGGAAATTTGGCAAATAGCACAGAAGATATTACCAAGGTAGTAGGACTTATACTGCTCACTGTTCCATGAGAACTAAACTGGCACAGACACTGAAATATTTTCCTGTCATAAGAATAAATCTGCAAAAAAATTTCTCTCATCCCTGTTCTGTACCTTTCCACCTCTGTTCTTTTCTCTTGCTAATCAGTTCATTGAGCAAATTGCATCCTGAGAGTAATGACATAGTGGCTGAACCATTCAGCACTTTCCTCCAAATTAAACAAACAACTAAAGGCTAAGCCTCACATGCTTGTTTTTCTTTTTAATTCCAAGTTAGTTAAGTGCATTATACAATCCAAGCCAAGGTGACTCTATCAGGATTTCCCACATAGGTCTTTGTTTTTACAGCAAAATAATTTAAAAAACAAAACACATATTCCATTACTGCTGACTACTGAATGGAAAAAGAAGTATTTTATGTTTTATACTTTAAAAAAAAACACTCAAAAATCCAGTGAAAACAGATCTCTGTGTCAGATCAGATGGGTAGTGTTATGTTAATGAAGATTCCATTTTGACCTTATTAATTTTGAGAATACTCACGCATTTCGTCAAAATACAGATGAGAATTTGAAGAACAGTGAACAAATCGCATTTATTGACTATTTTAAAGTTTGTCTCCTACAAATCTAAGCTAATGAAAACCTACAAATATAAGAGGGAAATAGTGATAATATTGATTTAGGACTCTGCTGGTGAGAGTCCACTCACTGAGCAGATTCTCTTATCTGCCTGGCAGTTCGTTTTCTTCTAGATAACCTAGATCAGGAGTCCTGGGTTGTGAGGGCTAAATCTTTAGAGTAGCTGAATACAGGGTTTTTCTCTTCCTTGGGAGGGTAGGCTGAACATAGAGTTTCTCTATCCAAATTCAATGTTATCTATCTCCTTAAGTGTCATATTTGTTTTACAAAAAGTACAATTAAGAACTTACAGTGATGAGCAGAGACAGCTTTGGGACAGGGTGGCAAGGGGTTATTTTTCTTCCAGTGCACAGCAAGTCATCTGGAAACGCATCTGAGCTCCTGGCAAATCACATCATGAACTATTGCCATTTCCACAGGGCATTTTGACTGAATTGGTGACTGTTCAGTTTAAATACTTCTGCAAATGCTTGAGGAGCAAACCAAGTTATTTCTGCTAATAACACTGGTTTCCTCCATTATGCCACAGTTAAGCATGAAGACAACCTATACACTGTGGAACCAAAAAACTTTCTCTACCAATCAGCAAAGTAATTCTATTGTTTGTTTTGGCCTTTTCCAAACATAATGTTTCTATGATTCAACGTAATGTTTCTATGATTCTGTGATTAGCTCTCCTACGTCTTACTTTACACCTATTAACCACTTTTACAGCTATTTTCTTCTACACCATGGGTCTTCTCTCCAAATCTTTCTGGCTGGAAAATGTTTTTCCCTACTTCATTGCATGTAAAGCTTTTACTTTCTCCCAGTGGCATGAGGAATACCTTGTTAACCTATTTGTTTCAAATATAAACTAACTTCTAATCAAAACTTTAATTTATAGAGGAAAGAAGGGAAGGGAAGGGAAGGGAAGGGAAGGTGATGTTGGGCAGCCAGTGAACAGAGTGCAATGGGCAGCATATGTGTCTGCATGTGACTTGGAGAGACTACTGATGAGATCAGGAGGAAGAGNAGGGAAGGGAAGGGAAGGGAAGGGAAGGGAAGGGAAGGGAAGGGAAGGGATCTTTCCTGGAACCTAGAAATTAGGACAGTTTATATGCTTATATACTAAAAGAAAAAAAACTAGATAAAATTGGCAGGAGAATTGTGAAACCCCATCTTATTACTACTAGTTTATTGACAGCTACTGTTATATTTTACTAAAACGTGGGTTGTTGTTAAAAATAAAGACGCAAGAGACCTTTTAATTTTTAATGTAGAAATTAAAATGTTTAAATGAGGCATGGCATATTTCATGTCAGTCTGTGATAGTGGATCATTGTACTACATTTGATTTTTCTTTAATGTGGTATATCAAAATGGTAAGCAGTCACAAATTCTTTTATTCCAAAAATCTGTGCATTGCATGTTAATGAACTATCCAATACACATAAGGGGCAGGGAAAAAGAGCAGCCTTTTCCACACAGAGAACGTACTTAACAAAAATAACATCTTTCTGCACAAACTAAGTTTGTTAAAAAATATATATTTATCTTTTTTTATGGCAGATTTCTTAGTTTATGCAAAGAAACAGCCATATTCATTGTCTCTGTAATTCAGAAGCATAACTTCTCAATATAGACTGAAATGATCCTTTAAGGCAATATACTATGGATGGGAACGATAACAAAAAGATAAAAAACTAATACAGAATCAGTTCTTGCTGCTCAGCAGCCTCTGAAAGTCAGATGGATCAAAGCATCAATCACTAGGAGACACTGATTTTACATAAATTTTCTTCCTCTTTTTTTTTATTTTCCTACCCAGTGCTTGTAAAAAAGAGCAACACTTCACTAATCCTAGAGGTTTATGTAAATGTGGTAGAGATGTTTCCAAGAATGACAGTAGCACAGACCTATGACTTGAGATGCAGAACAGAGGACAAAAATAAGAATATTTGAAAGGGTTTCAAGAAGTTGTCTGTCTCTGTGCAGAAGGTATGAGAGAGAACATATTTGTGAAACATGAGAAGAAAAAACAATAATCTCAAATTCGTGTTGCTGTCCTACAAACTTCATTTGTGAACATGTCACTGTAAATGGCATTTTAGTTGCAAGGTTATTTTGTTTTCAAGGCACCTATTTGTTAAAAGATTAAGAAGCAAATATTTGTTTTACTCAGTTATCTATATTTTTTAAAGTGTTTTATCATTTCTAAATGATACTGGAATATTATTCAAATGTTATTCATTTTATAAATTAAAGGTTAAATTTTCTCTCCTTTGCATAGAAGAGCATCTCTGTTCCATGTATAATCCTAAATGCAGTCCAATGAATTATTGGAGGATGAAGACAGCAATCATAACAAATAAGCAAGGCAGTTTCTAGATCAAATATTCAAGATGTGTCCAAAAACAAAGCAAGTAATTCGTTAAATTCTACTCCTCTCCACCAAGTAGAACTTGCTGTTGTATTCCAGGGAGAAAGCAGAAGATGCAAACCACCTTGGAAGTACAAGAACCGTTCCCATCTGTGTTCTTCCATGGACATAGTGAAATTCATCAGGACAAAACTGAGTACCTGAAAAACTTGTTCTGAGGAAGACGTGAATAAAAATTTAAAAAATGTTATATTTTTACATCACAAGGATTTTAAATTACGGTTTTATTAGTTTGTGTGAGAAAGGATATTTTGACAAATTAAAGAAAAACTGATGGGCAGTAGTGATCTCTGCTCATACCAAAGCAGCACTAAAATTTTTAGATAGAACTGGGTCAAAAGCATATGAAAAATCACAGCTGTAATTCCTGTAAATCCTAATCATCGGCTTTGGAGAGAATAAAACTTCACCTTAACAGTCCTAAGTGCAGTCAACAGCATGCTAAGTGCTTATTTTCAAAATGTCTAAACAAGAAATTATAGGACAAAGAAAGAGAAAATAAAGTTGCATTTGCTAATGAGAAAAACCTACATCAGCCCCAAAAGGAGATCTTAAATTTCTACATCATGAAAACTGTTTTCATTCTAACTGTACGATAGTTGTGACACATAAAAGTGTTATAGGGAACCCTGAAAATATAAAAAGTGGAGATAGCTGTAAAATTTTAGCCTCTACATTTCTGTTGAATTGAGATTCATAAATTGTTTCGGAATATTGGAGCAAGTCAGGGCTTTAGTTAGCTATAGCATGGTGCAGATGAGCAGCTTGGAAAGAGGGAGCAGCTTTTCTTTCTAATATCTCTTGTGTTTTTCTCTTCAAATTGCCTTTTTTAACACACCAGTTTTTAAGGTTTGTTTAGGCCACAAAGTGCAGTGTAATTTAGTAGGAATGGAAAATTCTCACTAGATCATGCTGAGCACTCATTAGAAAAACCCACATTTTCTTGCAGAAGTGGAGCTGGTACAGCATAACCTTTATTTAACCCCCTACTCACATACACCCTCTTCTCCCCACAAAGATACATAAGATTCAATTACATTTTTGCCTCCAGTTACATCAAATATAAAAAAGAAAATGAGATCTTAACAAGCCTTGTTTTAAAATAGCCCCAAGTCATAACTTTTAAATGTTGGAAATTACTGTGCAATGTCCCAGACATCTTAAGTGAACAGTCCAAATAACTCAATACTAGGAACATTTCCAATATAAACCTTCATTACATTCTAGGTGAGATGATTTGCAATTAAACCCCAGAGGATGCTATTCAAATTTTAAAGAAATCCCCTATTTTCTCTTGGAATAAGATTGACATAGTTGTTTAATAATTTCTCAGGCTTCAGAAATTGAATTGTCTCCTCTACATTTTTAAAACCTCAATCCATTATTTTAACATCTTAATTTCTAAAAATCCTTTGTATTTTCTGTTTAGAAAATTTGGCAAAATAACAGTCTTTGAAGTCTACTGATCCTTAATTCACTGTAAGTCCCTAGCAGTTTTGGTTGGATTTTTAGTTTATTTTGTGGGGGTTTTGTTGTTTTTGGGGATTTGTGGTTTTTGGTTGGTTGGTTTATTGGTTGGTTTGGTTTGGTTTATTTGTTTGGGGGCTGGTTTTTTTTGGGGCGGCAGGTATTTTTAAATTTGGTTTGGTTTTCTTTCCCTGTTTATTTAGAAATAGATTGCTAGATCCTTAAAACACAAGCAAAATTCAAGGATAAAAATCATAAAACAATGCCTTTTCACCATAACTTATACCAAACACACAGCACATTTTGTAGGCTCTCCATTGTCAGGAAGAATGCTTCTTCTGCACTGAGTTTTAATTTCCTTTTCTTTTCCCGATTTTAAATCAAACATCCCATGGAGAAAAAAAATTCATTATTTTTAGACAGGCTCCCATATCTTAAAAAAGCACTCTGACCTGGTTCAATACTTCAAATATTTATTGTATTAGCAACTATTTATATGCTATTACTTGCCTGTCACAGTTGTGGAACTTATACTGTCCACCTACAGGAGCTCATAATACATGAGCAAGGAAAAGAAAGGACATGGAGTATTCTCAAATGCAGCTTTTTGCCCTAGAGTAGAAGAAGAACATATCTTTAAACCTTTAAAAATGGGAAATGTAAGTATTGTTGTACTCTTACAACTTGACTTGGCTTTGACCTCTGACACATACCAGTAGCACATGTGTGATGAGGGAAGCTGCAGTGAGTCACATACACCTCCCAGTACCATGCACTCGAGGGACCCCGTACAACTACTGGCTCAACCTGATACACTCACAGTCCCCAGTAAAATATAGAGAGACGTGGCACCTGAATAGCAACAGCGAAATTCTTTTTTCTGGCTAATAAGTCTCACCTTATCTGCTTAAGATTGCACAATAGTAATGTATTTCTCTGGTTTTAGCACCAAGCCAGTAAATGAATGACATAAACATATCAGTTTTAATTAATGCTAGCTTCAGTATTACAATAGACTTCTGTAAAATAATCTGGCTAATTTGGTAACATGCTGTAAAGACTTTAGTTCAGAACATCTGAAATGCAGCACTGTTGCTTAACTGCAGCTCATTCTTCAAAAGTTATGTGGAATCTGCTTTGAATTATGCAGATGGTTTGAAAATTCCAAAGCAAAACATGGAACAAGTCAATGCCACTGGTCAGTCCATTTCTATTACCAGAACAGCATTTAAAATGAGAGTTGGGTGGGTCCATTTCACTTAAAGAGGGAAAGACGGGAACTGATTTCTAAGCACATTCCAGCAAGCACAGCAGCTAGTCACTAACAATGAAAAGTCAGTTATTAGACAAAGTCATTATCTTCATGTGTAAACTGACAGTATTTTTATACTGATACAACCAAATACAACTAAGGATGCAGTCATTTATTTTGAGTTCTGTGATGAAAGTATGAAAACAGGATAAAAATTCATTATCCCTATTTTCTTCCCTATCATATACACAGCAAAGTCAAAACTAAAGCCAAATCCAGCCTTATGATCCAATCCTCATTCATTAGATTTACTGTCAAGCATGGCTGTCAAGACTGGCTTTGTTCTACATTCTGTATGAACTTTTTTCTGAAGTCCACTGAAAAGTTCACATTTCATCACTGTAGACCAGCTATGTTTTCTAATTACTCTAAGATTTCAACTTCTGCCCTGCTGATGCCTTGCCAAAAATACAGCCTTTGTGCAAATTAATATTTACTTTGCTATCACTGAATAATGCAACCATTCATGCACTTAGCAGTGGTTCAAAGCATAAACTAGGCTTCTTATCTAGAAATGTGCATTTTATTTTAAAGACACAAGGTGAAGTAAACCTTAGACAACATCCACGTCTCTGTTTGTTTAAAATTCTTTTTTTCAGCTTCCATTTGCCCTTCCCCAGAATGGAAATATGTTTCTCACCGTTAATTCTGCTCAGTGTATCCTTGGTTTCCTTGCATGATTTTTCTGCTTTTCTCCACACTACACTAATAAATTTTGCTGTCATTCTTATAGAGGTTATTGGAATACTGTGAAGAAGGTCCTCTGTGCAGAGGCTCATAAATAGGAAACATTGTCAGAGAATGAGAGCTTGAAAGCTTGAAAATTAGCTTAATAGCATTGATGTCTAAGTTATGCAGAGTCATTAAGAAAAAATGTTTTATATTATGAATAATCATTGTATAATATAAATCAAAGGAATGCTCTGAATGTTTATCTAACAAAGACAACAGTTTAAGGATTAGCCCCATATCACTGGTTTGTGAAGAATTGTGATCATTGTAATCTCTCAGAAGATGATATATTTTATTAAAATAGTCCATACACCAACATAAGTATTTATGCATCTGCTTAAAAAATTACACCCAAAACACATAACTGAATTCATTAATTTCAAGAAATGCTTTATTACTACCCTCATTAGAGTAGAAAATGGAAGTGGACAAAAAACCATCCTTAACCTATGACAGCTAATAAATACTATGGTGCAGTCTGTCAAACTGACTGTGAAACTCCATGATTGGATGAGTGTGCAGCAAGCTCAAGGGGTAAGGAAGAAATTGGTTGTTAACGAAAAGTGTTATCACTTTGTTATTGCTTCTGGAAAGAACAGAAGTCATTTGTCTTTGCAAACACAATCTCTATAAATAATGAAGGATGTTCTGTAACAGGGATAATAAAACAACAGTTGCATTTTTACAGCAGCAAGACATACCAGGATTGGTCTTGTGGAAATATAGCTATGTAGAACAGCAATAAATATTGTTCCACAAGTTTTTGTGATCTATTATTATTATTTTTAATTGCTACAAACAACTACAACACAGAACAGAAACAGAACTTTGTCATTCAGAGTGCTTGGGAGCCCTCTGTGTTTTGCAGCCTCTAGGTTGCAGGATTTTTACAACCTTTTGCAAAAGTTCTTCTGTTCATTCTCAGGGACTGGTCCTTTCATTTTCCTGGGAGGCTGATTTTTGGCTCCCTCTCTTTACATGTGCTACCCTGTAGCATTTCTCAAGTACTATTGCATTTCTTACAGCATTGCCACGTGAAGACTCTAATTCGCTGACATATAGTTTTGCAATCAAAGAATATTTCTCTACACAGGGATAAAACTGTTTGAAAAACTTTCTAAGTAGACCCTGAGAGATGATGTAGACTTTCTAAGCCAGTCGGTCCTTTATCTTGTTGTAATTCAAACATCCACAGTCCAAAAAAATTATTGACAATTTTACTGACTTCAGAAAGATCAGTCCCTATAATCGAATTACTGAGTGGTAATTAAGCATTGTCCATGTGGCTTTAGATGCAAAGTATAAATATAGCTTTTCCCTCTCTGTCTTCAAATACACCTTCTGTAAGCTCATCAGGCAAACACAGACAACAGACTGGAAATATACATTTAAATTACACGAAAAATAGCATAAAATGAACAAGAGAGCCATTTATCAAATATGTTAATCTGATGGGATGAAGCAGTAGCAAGTAGGCTGAAAATGTCTGAATGTGTCCCTTATCTGATCTGATCTATTCTATTCTATTCTATTCTATTCTATTCTATTCTATTCTATTCCCTCTTCTAGTTTAAAACAGTTTTCCCTTGTCCAGTCACAACAAGCCCTGATAAGAATCTTGTCCCATCATTTTTATAAGCACCCTTAAGTACTAGAAGGCTGCCTTCAAGTCTCTCCAGAGCCTTCTCATCTCCAGGCTGAAAACTTCCAACTCTTTCAGCCTGTCTTCATAGGAGAGATGCTCCACTCTCTGATCACTCCAGCAGGCCCATGTTTTTTCTTGTACAGTGGATGTCAGAGCTGAATGCAGGATTTCTGATGAGGTCTCACCAGAGAGGAACAGAGAGCTAATTACTGACTTCTATAAAACTGAAAATTAAATATAATTAATGGAAGATTCTACCTGTCATCATTGTGGTGTGATATAAACCAAACAGTTATGCATATGCATTTCAGACAAAAGCAAAAATTCAGCAAAAAGCAAAACCACCCATTTGAAACATTTTATATTAGCTTGTAACACACATATTTAATACACAGAGAAAACATTGAAACTCCTCTAACAATTGTGACAAACAATTCTTAAGAAGTCATTCACTGTATTTTCCTTCTGTACCTATTTCCTGTCTCCCAAATCAGACCACTCTACTCTACCCTAAGTCAGTCACTGATGCTGCAACCTAACTCTAATACATTCACTTCTCTTTGCCCAAAGAACCTCAGTTTTATCCTACATATTCACATTTTGCAGGAGGCATTGTGAAGAACGTATATTCAGTTCCCAATCCTGATATAAAGTTATGTTAAGCAGAGAGAAAAGGAAGCAGCAGTAGGGAAGCAGAGTTTTCTGATACATCAGTTATATTTGAACCCTACTGAGGTGTCAGGACATGATCCTGAGCTCATGATTCAGGTTTTGCTGTAAAAATGTCTTAAACCGAAACTGCAGGTGTTCCCACTAAGACATTGAAGTTTTTCAGTCACATGATTTTTTCTCCTCTTTTGCATCAACAGATTTGCCTTGTTAGATTCTGAGATTAAAATGAAGGACGGCCCGCTTATAGAAGAGAAACACACTCTTATTTTGAGTTGGATATATTGTTCTCAAAGACTGGGAGAGAAAGGTGTCTCTTAACCAAGCAGACATCTTCAATGATGCATAGTTTGTCTCTCCATCCATCCAGCTTCTCCTACCAAATGCCATACTCTAATTTCAAATGCTCACCTGTGTTTTATTCAGACCTTTAACATTAAAGGGAACATATACTGTTTGCCTGTGGATGTTCTATCATGCCTGTATCAATTGCTGGGTTATAGTGACATATCATTATATTGATGAACTGGCACATGGATCATCAAGGGGCTACTGCAGTTTGGTGTTGCCCTGCTTCTTGCAGCTGGATGTTTTTTACTTTCTCTCTCACGATTCTTTCTGTAAACATAGCTACGTCATTGTAACTGTATCTTATCATTCACATTCCTTTCTCATGGACACAGAACTTTGATGGACATTTCCTTTGACCACTGTAGTTGAGGGAGGAAGAACTGATTTTCTCCAATAAATAGTAATTTCCCAATGGATATAAAAAATAAAGAAGGTGGGTCTTGTGGCCCTTCCTTCCTTCTCTTTGATCCTGGACACAGGTGTCTCTGGCTCGTCCTTTTGTGTCACTACTGTGACAGTTTGGTAGTTGAAATTTCCACCTTTGTGAAGAAAAAACTCCAGGTTTTTGAGAGCTAAGAAGAAATAAATTTTTGCAGAAATGACTTTGTGAGAAAACAGACTCTGGGGTAGGCTTTTCTGGTTTTTTTAAGGTGAGTTCCATCAAGTCAGTGCTTCCACAAGGAATAATAATGCATGAGAAGTGTCTGGAGTCTGCTGAAAGACCAAACTAAATCTCACTTCTTACTTACCTGCTGCTAAATATGAGAAGACAACACAGGGAAAGCCTGGGAAAGACATCATATGTTCAGTTATTAAGGACATTCTTTAATTTGTCCCTGGAGACACGCCTTACCTGACCAACAGCAGGTTTGTTATTTGTTAAAATTCTGACCTGCTTTGTATCATGACTTTTGTAGGCTGTCTTCTATTTCTGGTGCTAGCCAGCTTTTATTTCTAGTGATATGATAAACTACATCACAAATATGTCACTAATTTTGAATAGTGACACAAGTTTGTATGGTAAAGGTTCTTTATCCATACATATGTGAAACAAAAGGCATAGGAGTGGAATGAATTTTAAGGTTGTAAAATCAAGTGCTTAGATATTAGGAAATTACAAAATTAAGGCTACCTGAGCAGGATTGCTTTCACTCCCTTGTATTTCTGCATCATTAAACAATCTGTAATTACTTCATAATTTAACACATGGTGCAACATTCACTTTGTTAACAGAGATTCACTATTTCTGTTCATCAACATTTTTCAATGAGCAGCTTTATACATATCATTCAAATCATGAACCAGGGACAGCGCAATTAATTTCTTTAAGGTTTTTCCTCAGGTAATGTCTTTATAACATTTTTTTATTTTCTACATATTAAAAAAAATCAGTCTGCAGAAAACTTCTGCAAGGTGAGATAATGCGTGTTTCTCTTCTTAACAGATAATCTTTGACCTAGCCAGAACTATCCCTGAAACTTATTTGTCCTATGCAGATGTGGCTTTTTTCTTGCGGAGGGAAAAATTAAAACAAAAAAATTACATGATTCTATAATTAATGTCAGGAGAATTAATTAGATTTGCATAGGCTATAGTCATAATGCTTACATATCCTAAGTTTTAACTGATTTAATGAGACTAACATTTACTTTTGGAAGTAATTTCCTCTTTTTTTAAATTAAAAAATCTCAGAACTAATATCTTGTAGGGTTATATTTACTCACATATATGAGTCATCTTCAGGAATAGGATCTTTAGATCTATAGCACAACCCTCTAGTCATTTGAACGCTAAATGATTAAAAAATGGAGAAGGATTAAATTGCTGACAGCATTTTTCTTTTGAACTGTTTTTAAATTATATGGACCTGTCACTAAAGAGGACAGAGATACTTGCTTTATCAGAATTTTAACCATTTGGAAATAAAAATGTTGACACTGTAGATTCACAGTTTTCTCTGTAAAGTCTCACAGAGGCATAGCTAAAAATTTCTGTCCAGATCTGCTACATGATTTTATTTTTCTCCCCTCATAACAGTTCTGTGTTTGTCTGTGTGTGTTAACAAACGAATTTGTTATTTTCCACAGGAAAGATCTTATAAAAAGAATGGGTTTAAAAGTGGGAGAAGCCGGTGACACAGGATCCTGAGTCAGTGGCTCTGTGACAATGGAGGAAGAGCTCTGACAAGGTAAGCTGAGACCAAAGTCAGGACAGGATCTTGAAGAACTGGGAAAAATTAATCAATGGACTGTCTTTGAATATTTTTTTTTGCTTTTCCTCTACCTTGTGATCCTAAAATTTTTCTTTTGCTTTCCCCCTGATCCTGTCACTGCTTATTCTCTTAGATTTACAATGTGACTTCCATCTTTTACAACTTTTGGCTATTGCCTCAGTAAAAGCTAATGACTTTTAGCTATGTTTTAAGAAAACCACCACCCATATCAACAAAAGATTCAAAAGGAGATGCTCAGCTTCTGAAACAGACATGCACACCAGGACACTTTTGGAACCAGTGAGCTAAATTGTCTTCAGTTTCACTTGATACAGTCATCTTTATCTTCTAATGAAATTCCAGCTTGCCTGTTTTAAGCATGGCAAAACAGATCCTGGCCCTCAGGATCTCAGAATGCATTTTGAACCTTTGACCCCTGATAATGCATTAAAATACTAAGCTTTTGTAATAGAGTCAAATAGTCCCTTCATTAAAGCATTTCTGTGCCTACTAGAGTCTACCCCCATCTGACATCAGCTTGCCATTACAAATTAATACCTTTCCACTCCTAAAATTTATTATTATTATTACAAAGCTACCAGAGTAGCAGATGGCAAGTTGTCTCAAGACTTCCCACCCATGTCAACATTGAAATGTCTCTCCCTGTCTGAACTCAACAGCATATTTCATCAAAGAAAGCCAAGGAGCAAGCACCAATAGGAACTGTCTATGTGCAATGCTTAGAAAAGTGTGCAAATCCCAAGGGTGGTCTGCAGGGAGGAGAACAATCAAGCTAGAAGGTTATAAGGACTCCTCTCAGGGGTTGAATCCTGAAAAGAATTGTGTTTGTGTTTAACTTGAAGCACTCTGAGTAGTACCAGCTGCTTAAAACAAAATATGCACACAAGCCCTCAGCAGCATACAGAGCTCAGGCCTCAAGCTGCAAATATTGGAAAAAGCTAAAATATGTTATATAGTTGATGGCCTTTATTAAAAAAAGACTCATTCAATTCCAGATTCAAACAGTGTTATTGAAGATGACAGTTTTTATGCCATGTCTCAACTGGGGAAACGACCACTAATGGAATGGCAGTTTGTGCAGAAAAAACAATTAAATAACACATTAATGGCAAGACCAAATTTCCTAGCTGTAGGAGGTGTTAGGATGTGTAAACAATCTAATCTGTTGGACATTGAGTAGTTTCAAAGTTTCAAAGCTGCAGGAGTGTGAGGAAGAATCTTCCTAGCGAGCAAAAAAAAACAGTTTTCAAGACAAAAAAAAAAAAAAAAAAGGAAAAGCGTGGTTATTTTTACATTTATTTCTTTATTAAATAGGCTAATACAGCAAATCAGCAGTTATAGGCCCAGGCTCAAGACCAATTTCAAAGCAGTGTGTGCATACACAATAATCTCAGTAAACCTTATATAAGTTTGTGAAACAAATAGGTAAACCTGCTAGAGGCAAATACTGAAGGAAATGCAGCCTGTGTGAAACTGAGAACTCCAGAAGTATCTTTCTGGGCTGAAAGCCTGTTAATGCTCAGTTTTAGTGATGTGTGAATGTTTCAGGCAGGCCTAAGCTTTAGGTTAGGCATGTTGCTAATACAGCTCTTCCAATGCAGGTTGGGTAGAAAATAGATTGAGAGTAGCTCTGAGGAGAAGGACTTGCAGGTGTTGGTGGATGAGAAGTTCAACATGACATCCAATGTCACCTCACAGCCCAGAAATCCCAGACCTGGGCTGCATCAAAAGCAGCATGGCCAGCAGGGTGTGGGAGGGAATTCTGCCCATCTACTCTGCTCCTGCTGTGTCCAGCTCTGGGGTCTCCAACATAGGAATATGGGCCTGTTGGGTCAAGTCCAGAGGAGGCCATAAAGATGATCAGAGGGCTGGAGCACCTTTCCTATGGAGACAGGCTGAGACAATTTGTTTTATTCAGCATGGAGAAGAGAAAGCTCTGGGAAAAACCTTAGAGCACCTTTGAGTAGCTAATGGGAGCCTACAAGAGAGCTGGACAGAGACTTTTTGTAAGGTCATGGATAGGTCAAGCAGGAATGTCTTTAAATTGAGATGTTTAGATTAGATATTAAGGAGATATTTCTTTCCTTTGAGACTTGTGAGGCACTGGAATAGGTTGTGCAAAGAAATTGTTGGGGTGACTGCATCATTTTCCCATAATATGTTATTCATATTGTCAGCGGAGCCTTAATACAAGGTTATGTTTCCACATGGGACAAAAAGAACAGATCGCTTTGTTGTGTAAGGTGGACAACTCCTCTGGCATTCCTCCTTGCTGCTGCCACTGCCGCTGCTGCTGCTGCTTTTACTGGGGTTTTTTCCCCTCTCCAGTTTTTTTCCTCTCCCTTTTTTTTTGTTTTTTTTTTTTTTTTCNNTTTTTTTTTTTTTTCCTCGAACCTATATCGTCCTATATGGACTCTGGAATCATCAATCATCAGAGGGACACCTCCCCTCCCAGGCCTAGGGAGGCCTGGTGCAGCCTGCACCGGGACCCCAGCTCCAGAAGACTAAGCAGACAGAAGGGACTCCGGGACTTTTCTACTGAGGTTTTTTTCCCTTTTGGGGATTTATTATCTGATATCATTCATTTGGGATTTTTATCTTTGCTGTGTCTACATGCATATTGTGTGTGAATAAACAGGGTTTTTTTCACTTTCTTCTGAGAAATTCCTTTCCGGACCCAATAAGAGGAGAGGCTGGTGAAACCGCCTTATCTTTTGGAGGGGGTTCCCCCCAGCTGTTATCTCAAACTATAACAATGTCCCATCCCTGGAAGTGTTCAGGGGGAAGTTGGATGGGGCTCTGAGCAATTTTATCTAGTAAAAGGTGTCCCTATCCATAGCACGGGGATTGGAACTACATTATCTTTAAGGTCCCTTTCAAATCAAACTGCTCTACGATTTTAAATTCTATAAATTTATTCTGAAGATGCAGAAGAACATTCTGTTTACTGCCACAGAAGAAACCAGATACGTCTCAAATTGGTGTAATAAAACCATTCAAACCAAATAGCACTCTTAGGCCCCAGTGGGAATAAATAAACAATGACTGCCAAATTACTTCTCATATCCCATTTCATGTTGCTAGACTTTGTACTAGGCATTTACTCAAACAGTTCTTGTTATAATGGAATTATTTTACTCCAGATCTAAAGCTTTGACCTTTCCATATTATCACAAAGAAAATAATAGCTAATCTTTAACTGTGACTAAAGGAATATGGTCACACACGTCCATTGTTATCTGAGTTCTTTTACACCGAATATCACAGCTCAGGAAAAATAAACTGAAAGGAGAATGAAGAATTCCAGCTGCATGGAAGAGAGCACATAAAGAGCACTGATGACTTAGAGATATTGATAGAGAAGCAGCAGTGTAAAAAGAGAAATAATTCTTGAAACATGTATATTTAATTAACAAAATTATATTGTACCTCAGTCGTGATAAAATAAGTAATTTATCATGCTTGCCTAAACATTACCCAGAACTTAATTTTGCTCATGGAAGAATTATAGGTTCAGTTGTGAAACAGTGCAAATTTAGAATGTCTCGAAGCATGAGATTTCCAACTGTTCATATCAAAAAATGCCTTGCTATTACAGAGAGCATATTTCAGTCTTAAATAGCAATTAAAATAAAAGGGTTTCCATCACTTAACATATTTTTATGATGCCAATCTAAACGAATTTTCAATATTTCTGAGCAAAAAGTCAAAATGTTTTCCATTACAAATGTCCATAGCACAGACTAGGATCAGTGAAATCTAACTTTGAAAGATTTCTGTGAAACTTTATATTACAAAAGAAAGTATTGAAGACATTTCCTCATACACTAAGTCACAAAGTGTCATTGCCATTCCAGTTTCAATCTCTGTTGAGAATGATTCCAGTATAAATACTCAGATACCACACACAAGAGATTAGTCTTTTGGAATTCTCATTTGTAATTCCTCTTTGAACCTAAAAAGTAAAAACCTTTCTTTCCTTTTATTTTGCAATAATTTTTAGGAATCAATAAAAATTTTAGTTATTACACTGATATTTTAAGCATATTTGTTCTAAAAATATGTTTATTTACGATCAGACAATGTCAGATTTATGTGAGGGTATGAAAAGTGTGAGCTAATAAAGTCCTTTAAAATTTGAAGCATAAACAAGAGTGAGCTCACAAAGTGTGGGCAAGGCTTCTCTCTAACGTAAGTTAGAGCCATTTTGGTACTGAACACACTGTGGATTTGCCTAAGGCAATCAATCCCCCCAAGGAAATGTGAACCCCTGTACTTGTGGAAAAAATGAAATAAAAAAAGAAAAAAAATTTGGGCTATAAACTGGCAACTGGAAATGCAAAAGCTGGTAGAGGTACTTACAACATGAACTTTAAGAACCACAGGACAGTACAGTTTTTTTATTGAGACTGTTTATACATATTTCTTCATTTATCATTCTCACTGTTACTGAAAGGGTATGGTAATTATGGGGAAATTTGGTTTCAGCTTTTTCATAAGAAGGGGATTTTTTATGGTTAACTGTTAGATTATTATCACTGTACACAATTGTTGATACTTTTTGTTCAGTGGAAATTAGGAGTCCTGTGGTGAAAAACATAACTAGGAGGCCTTTCTACCATTTATTAGAGTGCTTGAATAGCACTACTTTGGTTATTGATCAGTACAACACTGAAAGTTATCCCAGTTGCAGGGATGCGGTGGGATACTAGCAGGCAGAAAATGTCAGCTGAAGTTATAGATTTATATTGTTCAACGCCGGCTATATCTATAAAATAATTACCATATTATAAATAAAACAATATGTTATAAATTAATGTATTCTGCACCCCTTGATGTCATAAATTATTTTCAGCAAGTCACCCTTCAGTAGCTCAGTTACTGGTGCTTAATAAAGAATTAGATACCATTGACTAAAGCAGAGTTTTTGACATACACCCGGTTTTGAACAGAGAAAGGAGAAATGGCACCCTATGATGTTTCCTGACTATTTTTTTTCCTTTTACCATTGATCTAGACCATCAAGCTGTTAAAAATGGGGTTCTTTCCAATCTTTTGAATTTGTCTGACTCCAGTTTCATTGCTTCTATTTTTTTCTCCCCTAGATTAAAGAACCCTTTCCCGATAAGAAAATGGCTAGACAGGAGAAAGTAGCAGAGCTTAACACCGTAAAGTACTTTCTCTATTCTATTCAGAGCATAGAAAAAACACATTTTGGAGAGGCAATTGTGTGAGCTGGCACAGGCAGGGTGTAGGAACAGCCACAAAAACCATAGATTAAAGGTTATTTTATTTTTGTTACCTTGCCAGTGAGGGATCCCCAAAGTGGCACATTGACAGAGGCACACAAGGGGAAATACAGGGTCTGTGGAGCTCAGTCCATGCTAGAGGATCATTGAACCTGCTGGTTTTGCCTGTATATCAGGAATTCATTCAGGCACAGTGCTTTGACCTTTCCCGCAGAAGGGCAGGAATCTTAAACATATTCTGTAGAGTGTCTCTAAGTCTATCACAGGCCTATATTATTTAAACATACGTGTTCTACTTGTCCAACACACAAGGCTAAACAACGATTAGAATGATAGATGGAGTTTTCTACACCCCAGCTGCATGCCACTTGACTGTGTTTGCAATAGTCCTTGCCAATCTTCTATTTCTTCCCACAGCAACAAAATTTTTACATCTCCAGTACAATTCCTGAGTGGAGACACTGCTTAAAATAGCACCTTTTTGTTGTATTTGTATCTGCCTTCACTTTGGTACTTAACAACTGTAATTAAAAGATAAAGAATTTTAAGTATCTCATGGAAGTATTCTCCAATTCTTTAATAAATCCCACTATTTTAGTATTTACTTTCCCTTTAAAAACTCTGGACATCTACATTTTATATAAAAATTTCTGATAACTTCACAGTGTCTCATATGGAATGAAATTCCCTTGTACTCCCACATCTACACTGATATAATAATTTATATCTTGTGCTTCCCTAAGTATATATTCAAGGTTCATGCTTTTTCTTTACCTATTACTAAGCTATTCTTCCTTTCAAAGTCACAGATACTGAGACAAAACTCCAATTTTTTATGTTGTGGAATGAATATCTTGTTTGTAGGTATATACCTTTGCTTTAATTGCAACAAGAAGTCTAACATTAAAAAAGACCTAAACTAGCAAGGAATCAGGAGGACTATATTACCCCATCCACACTGTTAATTTGCCACTGTAGTAATTTTAGTGTCATCTTGTAAATTCATTTTGGTTCCATATTTCTTCTAGACCATTGATGAAAATGTTGAGTAGCATTAGATCTGATACTACGTATAGTAAACGAATAGCTCAATTGCATGATAATGCTCTGTAAGTTTTTGTGACATATCAGCCAGCTCTACTAACTCTTAGCTAGTACTCCTTATGATTCTGGATGCCATTGCTAATTTCCCACACCCACTGTTTTATAGAACTCAGGTACTTAAGAAAAAATGTCTACAAATGACTGCATGTACATAGTTTTTTGTTTTTCCAGATAATAAATGACATAAGGCTTGTTTTAGTAACAAAAACGCTCCCTGCTTCTTAATTGTTAATTTGGTGCCCATTTTCCACCCAGGTCCTTTGTACAAGTGTGCTCTTCAATTGGTTCCTGAGCAGCACTGGTAAATGGCAATGTACCTCTCATTTTGCGCATCTCCTTGCTGAAATTCATGATATTTCTCTTAACCCAGGCTTTTTTTTTTCCCCCAGCTGAGGTCTCTAGCACTCAACAAGCCAACTGCTCCCACTAAGGTAGTCTAAATCTGTCAGACTCACACTTCTCCTCTGAAGCTGAAATTATACAGTAGTCTTTTTAGCCTTTACAAGAAGTACATTTTATAAAATCAAGGTTTGGGAATTATTTTTGTTTATCACATTTATTAAGCTTAATTTTAATCCTGAGACTAAACTGAGAAAAAACAAGAAACTCCAGCGGGAGCACAATAGTGGAAGATGGAGTTTTGGTAAAAGGAAATAAAGTATTTAAAATGTAACATTTTAGGTAACCATGCTTGAATACGTTTTGAGAAGTTATTATCAGACTGTCCACAGTGAATAATACAGTTTTGTAAATTGTGTGTGTGTGTGTGTAATGTGTGTGTACAGCTCTGAAAGAGTACATTTAGATTAGATGTTAGGAAGAAATTCCTTACTTTGAGGGTGGTGGAGCACTGGAACAGGTTGCCTAGAAGAGTTGTGGGTGCTCCATCCCCAGAGGTGTTTAAAGTCAGGTTAGATCAGGTTCTAAGGAACTTGTTCTAGTGAAAGGTGTCCCTGATCACAGCAGGGGGATGGGAACTAGATGATCTTTAAGGAACATTCCAACCTAAAACTTTCTATGACTCTATGGTATGAAAACATATGCAGAAATGAGTAGTTCATGTATAATTTAACTTTTCCACTCAAAACAGGATTGAAGTTTCTTTATTCTATACTTTATTTATGAAAATCAGTCTTCATTTACTGCTGAAGGTACAAGTGCACTTCTTGTGTCATGCCTTTCTTCATCCTATATTCTTAAGACCTTGTTGGTTGTCCAAGTGAAAATTGTCTTAAAAATCATACTGTTCTGAAATTAATTATTTTATTATATTCTTTCAGCTACAATGACTGTGGTTTACCACACTCTCCAAAATTCACCACAGCAATGGAATTTCCTTCCTTTAAATTTTTATTAACTTGGAAGTGTTAATAAGTGGTAGCAATCCTATTAAACTCAGTCTGAACTAAGTTCATCCCATTCTAACAGCCATCAGCATATCTGAAGGAATAAGCACTGGTGCAATGAATTAAAATAGCTTTAGTCCCTTTCCATTTTTAGAGTTCCCATCCAGCAAAACATACAAATATGCATTGAACATTAAGCACATGTTCCAATCCCTCCACAACCATATAAGCATTTAAGAATGTGCTTGGTTTAAGTACTACTTAAATCAGACTGGCAGCAATTTGACTTAAGCATATGCTTAACTGCTCTGCTGGATTAAGATGGGATGGGATGGGATGGGATGGGATGGGATGGGATGGGATGGGATGGGATGGGATGGGATGGGATGGGATGGGATGGGATGGGATGGGATAACTAATGTGTTTAAGACTGGAAATGGGCTGCATGTGGAGTGAAGACAACTTGATACTATCACAGTGAGTTTTGGATCTGCCTAAATTCCGCCACATCCTTCTATTTCTTCACTGGCACTGTCAGAAACACTCCAGTTCACCACAGCATCTAGGAAAATAAACTGGTATAAAACAGATGGTCCAGAAGGAAACAGGTAATATGCCTTCCACATTACTTTAAAAGCAGAGTAATGGTGAAGCCAGGTCTTAACTCAGTCTCAAAATCTGGGTCCTGAAAGAAGGACTCCATAAAGAAGTGTTCTTTGGGAAAGCGTAGAAAACAACTACCTTAGTACAACTGGTAAAAAACTTGGCACATTCATCACACACAGAGCTCTATTTGGTTACTAAATCCATCTTTTTGGTCCAAATGATTATTCCTGCAGTAATACAACTGAGAAACTTTATTATAATTTTGAAGAACTATGATTTCTTCTTTTTAAAAATTCTTTTATAAAATGAGCTTATTAGTAGGCTACCCCATCTTTTGGAGATCTAAGAGTCCTTTACAGAAAAACAGAGGGCAGAAGAGGTCTTTCAGGACTCTGAAACTCTATACCACATAAACAGAAAATGGCTTCATGAACAGCTCTTCCCATGTTTTCTTAGATCCAGAAACCCAGAAGGAAATTCTCAGGTACAAAATAAAATATTGCCACAGAACATATTGCTTTCTGAAAAATATTTCTTAGGAAAAGATAATGTAAGGCTTCCAGTAAGCTCTAATCCTCAGGAAAGAATCTTTGCTACTCTTCTTAACAGTGGCAGCTGTCCAAGAGAAGAATAAGATGCACATGTTAGCAATGGGTTATGATATAGTCACGTAAGTATAGCAATAATTCAGAGAAGAAAACACTGGCAGTATGAAACTCTAAATGGCATAATCTTTAACCTAAACCTAAAGTGTTTACACTGAGTAAGGGAGAGACTGCTGCTACTCCTTATTCCTGAAAGAAAAGTCACCATGGCCTTATCTGTCACCCCAAACACTTGAACTCCTCTGCCTTCTCTGGAGAGAATTATGGTTACAGCCCAGCTGCCTGTACCAGAACCATAAATCTTGACAAGGTCATACACGTCAGTAAATACTGTTTCTCATGGGGGATGTAGACAGAGAGTGCCTGAACTCATTTGCTCCAAAAGGCACTCTGCATAATAAAGAATTCAAGATAAAACACTCTCATGTAATACAACAAAGTACTAGAAACTCTGTCTAACAAAACAAATTTAATGGGTAACGGGCATTTGATAACTTAATTTTAGCCTGCTACTTTCTGCTACCTAGTGCACCAGGTATTCTGCTTCTTATACCCCACCATTTGTCCAGCAGCACTGGCACTTCTTCTGCCCTGGAAATATACTTTGAATTATACTGTTGTTTTAAACCTAACTTTCACCATGTGTCCTGCAGGGATTAATATGAGAATATCACAGAAAGATCATCAACAACCTTTGCTCCCATGCTGGAAGCAAACACCTATATCAACTGCTGCTTTTAAGTGGACAAATACATTGCAAGGTCTACACGGCTTCAGGGTTGATATAAGTTTATAGAGCCAGGGGTTGCAAGCAAATGTTTTACTACCATCGGATGGTAGTAAATCAGATGGAAACATTTACTTTTTGTTAGCTTCTGTAGAATTAGTCAAGGGCCTTGACTGCACTGTTACAAAGCCACCTTGTGCTCCTACTCAGGCATTGCCCCTTTCAGCAATGCAAATAGCTAGGTATTTGCCCAGGGCTGTATTAACCATGCCAAAGGACACAGCCACAGCTGGCAGCAAGGTAGGAGAGCTGTCAGTGCTCCACAGTCACCACAGAAGCACACACATGAGGACTGACACAGGAGGACGCGCCAGCTGTGCAGGCAGAGCACCACACCATGATGCTCAGGAACATGGTGGGAGGACAACATCACATTCAACCAAATGCAAAGGGTGCAATAAATCCCCTGAGTCTAGTGCAGTTTCAGATCAGGTCAGGTAGAAACCACCTCTGTGTCACTGCTGCGGCTGCCTCTACTCTCCCTGTGCTCCTGGCTGCCCCTCCACAGCCCCTGGCAGATTGGCCTGAAGGCAAACACAGCTTCTGCTTGGGGATCCTCAGCAGTTCCACCAGCAGTCACGGGGAGCAGCACCCAAAACAGATGCACTCTTCAGCAGCTCAGGCTTTAATATGACTCAGAGTGGAGTGCCTTTTTCCTCTGCTTACCACCTTTAGCACAGAAAAGTGCACACCATTCCCTATTCAGCTCACACAATGTGCATCACCTTTCAGGACTTTTTCTGTTGATTGCATCTGACAGGAGTGTAAAGATTAGGCAGCCTTTCAATCTTTTACTAGCCATGATTACCATCAGTGCAATTGCCTGGCAGTGCAAGTGGGAGACCAATAAAAGGTTCCCAGAACAGAAAGTAGTCATACACCAAGTTCAAATTCCAGCCTGTTCAAGTCTACGATGCCTCCCATTGAAAAATGCAGAACCTATTGATAGTTTCCTGGAGGATTTTTCATGACCCTTTATGACAAAGGTTCATATGTCTCATTAATCACATTTCTTAAAAAAAAAAAAAAAAAAAAAAAAAAAAAAAAAAGAAAAAAAAAAAAAAACAGGAAAAAGAAAGAGAAAATGTTCACACCTGAACATAATTCTTTTTGTCTTAGATATTTAAAAATCTTTACTTAGCTGGAAGACTGTTATTTGTTAGAATAGATTATGAGACAATCTCAATGAAGAGCAACGAATTTCCAGGAAACTGCTACAGCAGCTACCTGAAACACTTTCAGCATTGGGAAAGCTACCATAGAGACAATTATATAGCTCTGACAGTATATGAGCTGAGATTATTTTGATTTAAGAATAAAAAAATAATTCATTGCTCCATTACATAGGCAAAAGGATACTAATAGCACTGATGTTACGGTTCTGTTCAGACTGATATTAGGCATATAATTTCAGACCATGGAATTTCGATTACTGCCAATTCCTACACCAATTGCAATGGTACAGTTTTCTGTGTAGATAAGTCCTTGCAGGTGACCCCCTGTCACTGTAGCGACACAAAAAGGAAGAGCCAGCGACACCTGTGTCCAGGATCAGAGGAAAGGAAGGAAGGGGGGCAAGACCCGCCTTCTTTACCATTTGGAAATCACTATTCATTGGAAGAAATCGGTTCTTCCTCCCTCAACTACAGTGGTCAAAGGAAATGCCCATCAAAGGTCTGTGTTCAGGAGAAAAGAATGTGAATGATAAGATACAGTTACAATAATATAGCTATGTTTACAGAAAAGAACCGTGTGAAACTAGCTACAAGGGAATAATAATATTCAGCTGCAAGAAGCAGGGCAACAACCCCCTAGCTCTGTGTACTCTTCATCACAAAAATAGCTGTCGTGTGTCTTCAGTGTTCTTGATATATACAATTACTGAACTAAAACATCCTGGCTGTGCTTCCACATGTTCACTCCAACCTTTCTGACACAGCACAAGCATCACCATCAGGACTGAAGAACAAAACTGTTTTGAATAGATGTGTATAGATAGCAAAATCTGATTTATAAAGTTAATCCATTAGCAAAGGGTAACCACTAAGTAACAATGACATAACTGTTAATGGCAATATTTAAGTAGATGAAGTATAGATTAAAGTTTTAGATATCTCACTGACATGCTCTGAGTCACCCACTTCTTTCTCAGCCTTATGGGAGACATTATGGGTAGTCAAAATCAAGATGCCTTTTGAGGCAAATGGACCTGAAGTAATATGGGTTTGCTGTTTCTTTTTTATATGTATATTTATTTTGTTTATTCATTAGAAACATCTAGCTCATTTAGATGGGCACTTGTCATACTATTGTAACGGTTTGGAAACAAACCAGTGGAGGAATTAACCCCACAGAAAAATATTGAGAACTACAATTTCATAGGAGAAAATTAAAAGCAGTAATACAGAGAAACACCAGACTGAACTCACAAGGTAATGATACAACCTGATACCCTGTTTGGTTAGGGTAGTGATCCCAGTCCAATTACGTAGTGGCTGCAGTTCTGCTGGAGCGATAGATGTGGTTGTGGAGCTCCTCTCCTTTTGTGATAGGTGGAGATCGGTGTCTTGTGTTGTTTCTTCCACTCCTTTTATTTGGGTAGGATGTTCAGTTGTTTCTTTTTGGAGCGGAGCATATCACAATGGGATGATGTTATTTGATAGCTCATTGGTGGACAGAGTAGTTGCTTCTTCTTAGAAGATGTTATCAGGGCTGAGTCATTAATGTGAAGATAAGAGGTATCACCTGCCTCTTATCTAATGCCCAGTTTGCAATCTTTGGAGGGTGTGGGGTGCGGTGATCAGCTGTGTGAATGACCCATCGTTAGCGACTCATCAAAGGGTGATGGAGATGGTAATAACCATTCCTTTGGTTACACTTTTCATATAACCCAAGACAACTATTAACCTAAATAAACACCACAATCTCTAGTACAAAAAGGAAAAATGGAGCCACTAATCTCAAAAGTAAATGTGACTACAGTATTTTTATTCCAGCAGTCAAGAAACATGGGTAATATATAAATATTTGAGCCTCCAGAGACTTCATCAGAGGTGAATGGACAACCTGAACTTAGATGCAGAAATGTGACAGATCATAGTAGTAGAAAAGTCTTAAAATTAAATGCACTTATAAATTCCCTCCTATTAATTCTAAATGACCCTTGTTCACACAGATTTAAGGAGGGGAGATTACATCATATCACTGGTGACATAATTTCCCTGATATCTGAAATTTGAAATAAAGGAAACTGGAAGGAAAAAGGAAATAAAAAATAGGTAAATCATACACAGTATGGAAAAGGAACAGGAAAAAGACAGGAAAAATGGGGCAAAACTATTTACAAGAGTATGCTGTGACAGGGCAAAGAGAAATAGGTTCAAATTGAAAGAGAGTAGGTTTAAACCAGATATTAGGAGAAGATTCTGTACTGTGAGGGTGGTGAGGCACTGGAACATCTTGCCCAGAAAAATTATGGATACCCCATCCCTGTAGGTGTTCATGGCCAGGCTGGTGTAGTGAAAGGTGTCCTCGCCCATAATGGGAGAGTTGGAACTAGATGATCTTCAAGGTCCCTTCCAATCCAAATCATTCTATGATTCTATGATAATATAATTTATGGACTCTGTACTGGAAATCATCTGCTTTTTGAGACACTGCTGGCAAATCAAATTATTCTTATTAAATTAAAGCACAATAAAAGTGCAAGATACTTATTTCTTTTTGAAATCGGCTTTTGACATTGGATTATTTAATCTCACGCCTTTCTAATGGTTACAAAAAGTTCTAAGAGATATAAATGTGTGAGTAAGCGTATAGTGCACTATTCAGAGTGCAGATATTGCATACTGACTTTGTACTTCTTCCCAGCTCCTACAAACAGCTACAGAGCTGAACCATCACTGACAATGACTGATGATTCTCATCTTTGATAACAAGAAAGAAACAAAATTCCATCCTGCTCCTGCTTATGTGAGCACCGGTTTCTCTCTCTTTCACCTACAAATTACTTTTGAAGAACATCTTGTAGTGTTCATCAAAGAAAAAGATTAACTATTTTTTTTTTACACTGTGCACATCTGGATAAACTTTGTGAATTAGCGTATTTGAAAACTACAGCTTCATTTGCATATTACAAGCTCCATGTACCATACAAATGGAACTTGCAGTACTTTGTAAATTCTCCAATGTTTTGAATGATTTAGCAGGATGACAGCACACCCTCTGTACAAAGACCAGTCAGATTTTCTTCTATTTATACACAGGATTGAAGGACAACAGTAACCACATCAGACACAATATTAAAAAAGGGTTAACTAAAAAAGTTATCTCTTTGACTTTTAGGCCATATAATGATATCTGCACACACCCAAAAACGTAACCACACACAAACACTCTTTGATAGAAATACTTGTATATGAACTAGGAGAAGCACAGAAGCTTCTGCTGTTGTCAGAATGTTTCCTTCTTCTATTCTACCTCCCATCTCCAAAATTTTGATACTATTACACGTTTATGAAGGACATGCACTCAATCTCATGGCATTGTCAATCAGACAGGATGAATTAGGCAGCTGAGGACAGGGTGCCACATGCCATCCCCAGTCAATTTTTCAGTCCGACAGACAGGTCACATCTTTTTCAGAGTTTTCTCATGGTGTGATTTTCAACGTATCCCTCTGGCTTCTAATTTCCATTTGCTCGGATCAGCTGCTGCTATAAAAGCAGGTTCACAGGGGAAGTCTCCAATGCAAATGCCTATATAATTGCCATTCCTGGCAGTTACATAAAATCTATCTATCAATGTGATAAATTCACAGCCATAAAGATAACAGTCAAAATAAAGGAAAAAATAATCCAATTGGGGAAAAAAATGAAATATAACAAATACAAATCACCTAATTAAAAGTACGTTCTGCTTTATTAATTTTACTTTTATGACACGCCTGCCATGAAACCCACTTAGAGAACCACAATCTCTCTCTTTCCAGGGAACCACAATCTCTCTCTTTCCAGGGTGAAACCTTACAGACCTAGAGATGTCCAGTTTAGACCAATAGTAATAAATCTGAGGCAAAGACTTCTTCCACTTCCAGCAATGGTGGTGTGAAAAAGCAGACTGACAATAAGTTCAAGCTGAAAGGAAGGTTAGTTGTGTGACAACCAAACAATATTGCAAGTAAATCTTTTCCTGTGCCCATCTACCCATGCAGAGCATGTTGTACCAAAATATTTTAGGAAGTCTAACTAGAAGCAAATATTTATGGTACATATCTGACGAAATTGTTGGTACAGACATATATTAACATAAATTTGAGATACTGCAAGCGTGAAATAAAATATGCAAAACACCACTTAACAAAGCATTTGCAACTAGAATGTGAGAGGAAAGACTTATAAAACCAGCAATTAGATATTGTGGAGATTTTCCTAAAACAGAGATTCAGGTCAAACACTTTCAATAACATGGCCACTTGTGTATCCAGACTGCTAGAATTGAGCATTCAAATCTACCTGACTGCACAAGGTATTTTGACATGGAGGAGCTGTAGGTCAAACAAGAAATTCATATCCTTGGGATCTCTGGACAATAATCAAAAATGATCCTTTACTCAGGAAATTTATTCATGCTTATCCAGGAACAGTCAATGTGATCTATAGCTGAAAGGGTGAATTCAAAGTTATTTGATATCAAACCATTATCTGAAGGCTCTGTAGATATTCTGAAATGGATATTTCAGAAGTGCTGACTGTGTTCTACCCCTGTCAGTAGGGTATGTATACATAATTTTATTTTACAGCAATTGCTGGCAGATACAATGGTCATACAGTGTCCCTACGCTTCCCTGCAAGGCTGTTTTTCCGGGACCCACTCCAGTGCCTTTTGAAACTACTCAGAAAGTTCCTCTTGCAGCCCATAGAATGATAAATTTGGCCCTGGAACTGAAGCTACCTTAACATTGCCATTAGACCTTCACCATAAGACGAAAGAAATTTTCCGGGCTTTTCTGTGTCTGAACTCCTTTGCAGTGTGTTCAACATCAACAGCTTGGAATCTCCATCTCACATCAGGTGGAGAGATATTCCTTGAAGTGACTTTCCTGCTACCTGTCCTACCTGTGTATTTGAGAAAAATCCATAGATTTAGATAATGCTTTTCTGTCCTAGAATCTCATTTCAAAGTTCAAGGAAAATCAACATGGTATTTAATAAAACAGCTTCTTATATGTGTACTAGTACATGCAATAAACATAAAAGCATGGGCAAAATAATTTTCATTAAAGTCCCTTCATTTATCACATAGAAATTTTACTCCAGGAATACTTGAATTCTACTGATCTCCGTGTTCTTGTTGTGAATAAAATTTGGGACATTGTAGGCAAGATGTACATTTGGTAACGAGGGTAATCAATAAGTGTAGAGTCCCTTTGAGACTAATATCTTCCCTTTCACTGAGAGTTCTGAAAATAAGGAAAGAACATTTGCAGCATGAACAGTATTTAAAGGGTTTTGTGCAACAATGCCTCTGTGAAATCTGTGGTCCATGTTACAGAAGAAGTAAAGCTGGCTCTTTCTGTCCTCAAAATGTACAAAACTCGACAAAGTCGCACTGGAGATTCTCCTTACAGTCATTAAGTCTTAACCTGATTGCCAGTTCTCCAGGAAAAAATATTTGACTGTCTGTTGAAAAGCTCACCTTTGTGATAACTGACATTTAAATGTTCCCCGAAAGAAAAGAGCAAGGACTTTTGTTTGCTGACTGATGGTGTTAGTTGTGAGGCCAGCTTTTCTGGTATAACTGCATTGAAAAGGAAAGATAAGTTCAGAAGAACCTTTTAGTACAGCAAGGTCATGAACCATGAACTTTATATTTTTGCTGTATTCTTGTACACTAGCAGTTTCTTTTGAATCAGAAGTATGCTTTTAAAGTGATAGTCCCAACCATCCCCACTTTACACATCTCACAGTCACAAATCACGTCTCACAGTCACATCTCTTTGACTGCATGCAGTAGATATCTTCTGGATGATGTTAAACTGAAATACACATTTCAGGAGTGAAACTACCACCCAAAGACCTGACTAAGAGTTGCTGTAAAACCTGATGAAAGACATGCAGAGTATGCCAACTGGACTCCACAGGTCCACCCCAATGAGCTGGAATTTTTACTGTGTAGACAGAGCAATTCTTTGTACAAATTCAGTGACAGGCAATCTGTAGGCTAGAAGCTTAGGGAGTCTGCTTCTTGGACACAAGGTGATACCCTTACTCCCTTGAAGCTCTCCACTACTGCTGACATACAGGACCAGTTTTTCAGGACCTCTCCTACCCACCAGCTGCTTAGATGGCACTAATGAATTCCTGCATCGAATATACGTTTGCTTATCACCTTCAATTACTTCCAAAGCTCAGGTCATGACCTTCTCTGTGATCTCTTGGGCAGGCTGTGTAGATGTTATGGTTAGCTGAATTTGTGCATAGTACACAATGCTACTTTGTTATATTTTGCTGCAATCCTCAGACCATGCACTGAATAGAAGCTTTCTACAACCTTCTCATCTAAGAAAGTTACACTTTCAAAAGTTTAAGAGTAATGGAGAAGAAGCAGGTGTATACAGTAATGAGCAGAGCAGCAGCTGGCTGAAGAAAACGGTGGTATTTTTTTAATGAATATTTGTTTTCAACTGCAATTAAACATTTATCATAAGTTTATTTATCTGGATTGGACTCACACATACTGTGATATCTCTAAGTGGGCAGTAGCAGCCAAGCAGTATCACTTAGAAGTTTAGCCATGTAATAACAGGATTCCATTTAGATTCATTTTCAATTGTACAGAGATATTCTAAAACCTTACCAATTTTTTTTTTTGTTATTACTGGACAGGGGAGAATCAAACATTTTTTTTCTTTCTGTCTTTCCTAGTAGGCCTGAGACAAATCAATGTCTTATAATATGTGAAACACAGATATGGCCTTACTCTCCATGCTCAGTCATGTGAAATAGCTACTGATCAAATGCTAATCTCTCCATCAGATATTTAATGACAAAACTACAGAGCACTTCTAGTGCTTCTCTGGAAGATAAAATTATTCTTTTCTTTGCCTATGATTTCACTTCTTTTTATATATACTGTTCAGGCATGAGAAAATAACAATTTTCTCCATCAATTTCTAAAAGTGGAGTCAGCTTACCAGATAAATAAATCCTTTCCCTGTTTACCATTCACCTACCAAACTAGTGTGCGTACATACAACTCCATGACTAGGAATTGGTAAGTTTGGGCCCACCAACACCTCATGGCAAGAGAAGAGAAGAGAGGAGAGGACAATACATCAAACAGCAAATACCGTGGACTGATAGAAGTCTAATATTTTGTAAACTCAGTCCCAAGGGCCCACAGTTAATGTATGTTATGTAGCTTTATCTAGTTCTTATTTTGCATGACTTGCTGATACCCTTGTTCCCTGGTGTCACCAGACAGACACTGGCTCTGACCTTTCTCCTCCCTACACACATTTTCAAACATCTTTTTTACTGCTGAGGTCTTTTTTAAAAAAATAATATTTTTGTCTGTTTGCTTTATATCAGGACACAATTTTATGGAAGGTCATTCCCTCCCTCACATGTAAGCAGATTCTTAAATGTCTTTATACCCTTCAAATGGACACAACATTTTTTTAATTGTCACATTAGCTTTTTGTAGAGAAGCCTTTGCATATTTCCATATTCACACTAGGTGAAAAATGTCCCTAGGCATCTGAAGGTGAGGTAAATATTAATTCCTATCCACTATGATTAACTTGTTTTGCAAAGCAGCTTTAGCAGATATCCCCTCTGGAAAAAGATTCTTAATTGCTTCCTGAAGGCAGAATGCCCGTGACTAGTTCTTGACATTATTAGGGAAATATTTTACTGTGATTTTTGGTGTTGGGTACACACTCCATTACTTAGAGAGAAACAAATCTTCATGTTCTTATTCATAACTTCCTGAAGTTTAATAATTAATAGGGAAAGAAGCAATCAATTGTCAATTAGCTGCATTTTCATGAGGTTCTTAAGTAATAAAACTTGCATTCTGGCACATGTCAAAAAATCCCCCAAATATGCAGGCCTTCTGTCTCCAGAAGATGAGAGATATTGTACTTATGAAGAATGTCACATATGGTGTAATACATATTTAGGGGAAAAAAAGCCCCATTAACTGACAGGAGTTATACAATATCAAGAGATTTCTAAGCACAGAGAGCAAAGAGGGAAGCATCAATAACAAGATTTTTCTTTCTTAAGTTTCTAACACCTGACCCATTTCCTATTCCTAACAAATGACAAAGTCAGCTCCAGAAAACAGACATCATCAGATATCTGGGACCTACTAAGCATATTGCTTCTGGGAGGCAGGTGAGAGCTAAACAGCAAAACTCTACACTTCACTTATCAGCTTCAGAAGTAACAATGAACTGCACTGGACTTCCCAATAATTTTTTCTCTTTCTGATTTAGAAAAAAATCTTTATATTTTTTCCATTCATACAAGAACAAAACAGGGTAAATTCCAACAACAACAACAACAACATCTTGGGACTTTTAATGACAACAGTAGCTCCAGTTATCTTTTTAAACAGTGTCTAGATAGAAGGACATGCTATCGTCTAGTGGTTCATTAAATTGTGGTGAACTAAACCCACTGGATGTAACCGCTGGGATGTAGTCTACTCTGCATATATAAGTTGTACAGTAAAAGATTGCACTAATTATAGAACCACAGAGTCATAAGAATGGTTGGGTTGTAAGGAACCTTCAAGTTCATCTATTTCAAATCTCCCCTGCCATGGACAGGGATACCTTTCACTAGACCAGGTTGCTCAGAGAACTACTACCTTGTATTGGACATATATGGTTTTAAACTGGTATTTAACCAAATAACTATGTGCCAGATGCATGCAGTGTGCTCAGGTGGCCAAGAAGGCCAATGGCATCCTAGTTTATATCAGAAATATTGTGGCCAGCAGGACTAGGGAAGTGATTCTTCCCCTGTACTCGGCACTGATGAGGCCTCACCTTGAGCCCTGCGTCCATTTCTGGGCCCCTCAGTTCAGGAAGGACATTGAGGTGCTGGAACATGTCCAGAGAAGGGCAACAAGGCTGGTGAAGGGTCTGGAGCAGAAGTCTTATGAGGAGTTGCTGAGGGAGCTGAGGGTGTTTGGACTGGAGAAAAGGAGGTTCAGGGGAGACCTTATCACTCTCTACATCTACCTGAAAGGAGGTTGTAGCAAGCTTGGGTCGGTCTCTTGTCCCAGGCAACCAACGACAGAACAAGAAGATATAGTCCCAAGATGTGTCAGGGGAGGTTTAGGCTGGACATTAGTAGAAATTTCTTCACAGAAGGGCAGATTAGACATTAGAATGGGCTTCCCAGGGAGGTGGTGACATCACCATCCCTAGAAGTGTTTAAAGAAAGATTAGATGCGGCACTTAGTGTCACGGTCTACTTTAAAGGTGGTGTTTGGTCACAGATTGGACTGCATGATCTCAGAGATCTTTTTCAACTTAAAGAATTCTGTGATTCTGTTTTCTGACCTCCCTCACATTCATAATGACAAATTACTTATGCAGATTAGATGTTGTCACACTTACAATGAAAACCACAGATTTGCATCTATGAAGATATACAATTTATTTTAAAGAGGTAACTGGTATGTCAGGGGAAGATAGATCATCACTTATGATTTAACAAAATGAAGAACATACATGTACTCACTACCCTTCTTCTGTTCTGGTCCTTTTCGCTTGATAAAGCATTCTGATCTTCACCCTGCTTACTTTCAGGTTCCACCACCTACTGTCAGATGAAAACCACAGCAGATAAGTGGATGACTTCCGTTAGACAAAAAGCAGAAAGAGTCACCACAAAAGAGGAAAAATCATATGTCTTCATGAGAACTGGAGATAAGGACAAATATAGATTGGAGAGAAAGCTGATTCACTTAAGTGCCTTGTTCAATGAGAAAAGAGACTTACAACTCCCAGGACTTAGATTGCTGCAGAACTTCTGTAGAAAGATTTTACAGACTTTCTTTTCAGTTGGGCAACCACTCTGTACCCATCAGCTTTATAGTTCCAAATGTTGATCTGAAGCCAGGCTGTGGGGTAAGCAGCCCGCTCTTACTCTGTTTCAGCCTGTTATCAGTTCAGTAGAAACAGTTATAAAGGAGTGGAATGTTGAATTATGTGCCTTATACTAAAGGTCAATGTTATAGAAGCAACCAGGTTAGATCATTCATGTTGCAGAAAGAGGCTAACAACCCAATGTTTTGTATATGGTGTATGTGTCAAGGTGTTGACTGGAGAGGGGGGTTGCTGCAGGAGTGGCCTCTGTGAGAAGACATCTGGAGTTGCCCCCAAAACAGAGAGAGACAGTTCCAGCTGGCCTCAAACTGGACCCGCCACTGGCCAAATATGAGCCCATCAAGGGTGCTGGTGGCACCTCTGTGATAACATGCTTGAGAAAGGGCAAAAGAACACTGCACTGACTGTATGAGAGAGGTGAGACTACATGAGAGAAAAAGTTCTGCAGACATCAAGGTAGGTGTAGAAGAGGGAGGAATTGTTCTAGGTGCCAGAGCAGAGATTCCTGTGCATCTCTTGCAGAAGACCACAATGACTTGCCTTGTTCTTCTGCACCCCACAGAGAACCATGATGAAGGAGATGTCTATGTGGCAGTACATGGAGGACCCCGCATCAGAACAGGTGGATGTGTCCTGAAAGAAGTTGTAGACCATGGAGAGACAATGCAGGATTAAACTCCTGGCCCCTGAGGCAGTCAAGCTGGAGCAGTTTTTTCCTGAAGGATGGTAGCCTCTGGGAAGAACTCACATTAGAGCAAACTAGAGTTCTTGAAGAACTTCAGCCTGTGGGAGGGGCCCATGCTGGATGAGTTTGTGAAAGACTGTACCCCATGGGAGGGACCCCTCACCGGAGTACCATAACTGTGACAAGGAAGGAGCAGCAAAGAAGTGTTATGGACTGACCACATCATTTCCAATCCCCCTGACCTGCTGGTGGGAGATGGACGAAGAAACAGAGTGAAGTTATACCTGTGAAGAAGGGGAAAAGACGGGAAGGTGTTTTAGTTTTGTTTTTGTTTCTGACTCTCCTACTCTATTTTTGATTGATAAGAAATTAAATAATCTTCCCCAGGGTAAGTTTTTTTTGCCTGTTGTGGTCATTGGTGAGCAATCCACTTGTTCTTGTCTTTACCCACAAGCTTTTCCTCTTCTTTTCTCTACCTGTCCTGCTGAGAAGGGGGAGTGAAGGGGATCAGCTGGGTGGGCACCTGGCAGCCCGACAAGGTTAAAACACTCTGCACATCATTATGTGGCTTCTGAGGGACCATAGCACTGAGTAACACTATGGGAGAGAGTGACCACACTACTTATGTCTGTTGCACATAGGGCTCAGTACAATAATAACCCTTCTTGCATTAGCCAGGCTAATATGACTAATGGACCATAACTGCAAAGCAGCAATTGTGTATGTATTTTTTTCCAGGGGCAAATTAAGAGATACCTCTTTACAAGCGTTTTGCTAATAAATAAAACAGGGAGGTGGTATCAATTGTCACAGATCAATGATACTTAATATTCTCCTGTAAATTAGCACTCATCAGTGCTCCCTCTTTTTGCTTTTAATTTTATTCCAGAGAGGTTTCCGTAGCAACTAGATCATGTACCCAGTTTAATTTTCAAGGCTATAACTTCACAGCGGATTCTTTTTGTAAGTGAAACAAACAGTAAAGGGAACTTTTTATTTGTAGCCCCTTAGATGTAATGATAATGGTGGAGCAAGGCATGTGAAAGTTCACCATTTTTCTCAGGTGGTGAACAACTAGTTATGGACAGGAACATGAAGGCCTGGAAGCAATTCTCTTCTAGAGTTCTTCCAATATAAAAACCAACACCACCCCAGACACTTTCTGGAGGTGAACGGAAGACCTGACACTAGTCCTCCACAACCCCTTTCAACTTGGCAGTGCTCTCTTGTCACTGCTTCTTATTTTTCTGAAGAGTAGGCTGATACGGTTGGAGAGAGAACCGCAACAGCTTGAGCAAAGCAAGTATTATTTATATTTCAGCAGTGTGCTTGATCCAAAACATCTACAGATGTAGAGGATAAACAAGGTGAAAGGAGCCAAGCATTTTTCACTTTTAAGTACAAGCTCAGACTACAAGAGACAGCTGGTTTTATGGGATTTCTGGTCATAAAACTTAATGTCTGAATACAAAATTGTCATGGTTTAACCCCAGCTGGCAACTAAGTATCATACATCTACTTGCCCACACAGTCCTCCCAGCCCCAGCCAGTGATATGGGAAATGGAACTGGGAAAATGTAAAATCAGTGGGTTGAGATAAGAACAGTTTAATAACTGAAATAAAGTAAAATGCAATATAATAATAAAAATAGTAGTAGTAGTAGTAGTAGTAGTAGTAGAAATATAGTAATGAAAAGGAAAAAAGAGAGGAATAAAACCTAAGAAAAACAAGTGATGCACATTCAAGTTGCTCACCACTCACTGATGCCCACTCACTGAGCATCAATAGGTCCCTCCTGACCTGCATCCCCCAGTTTACATACTGAGTGTGACATTTTATAGTATGGGATATCCTTTTGCTCAGTTCAGGTTGATTCCTTATCAATTACTACCTAAAAACAGAAGCTGCACGAAATTAGGAGAGTAAAAAGTGGTTAAATTTATGAAGGGCCTTCAGGTACATTTAGGGCAGACAGAGCCCCTCAGGGGCTTCACCAAAAATGGACGACAGGTCACAGGTTTTCATATTTTTATAAGTTTGGTACATTAGCATATTGGGGTTTAACCTTCCAATTACAGTTTCAGGTAACAAAGTAATTTACACCCAGTTTCCTCCCCCCCCATCCCACTTTTTTTAAATTTTTCTTGGGACCTAAGACAGTAAGGTGTCCTTGGGTCTCAGACCTGGAGAGAAATTATTTTGTTTAATCAGAATGGGAAAACAGTAGCTAACACTCTATATGAAGTTTAGAGTTACACACTAAAGAATTGCAAGATTACAAATGTATGAAAAATATAAAAGCTAAAATCCTAAGGCATCAAGGTCAGCTGTCCTGCCTCTGTTCCCTCCCAGCTTCTTGTGCATCTGCTCACGGCAGAGCTTGGGAAGTTGAAAAGTCCTTGGTGAAAAGTAAGCACTACTAAGCAACAACTAAAATGTTGGTGTGTTATCAACATTATTCCCATCCTAAA
Organism: Climacteris rufus; assembly: GCA_013398175.1. Lineage (NCBI taxonomy): Eukaryota > Metazoa > Chordata > Aves > Passeriformes > Climacteridae > Climacteris > Climacteris rufus. The sequence goes on from VZRZ01005248.1 coordinate 75,903, forward strand.
TCAAAACCAGCACGTTGTACCAGCTGCTAGGAAGAAAATTAGCTCTACCCCAGCCGAAACCAAAAGGTTTCTAACAGCAGTTTTATAAGGCAAAGGAAACAACAAGCAAGTTGACTCAAATGAGTGCACTGTCTCATATGCAATCCTGTGCAAAGTAATAACAACATGACAAAATTCAGAAAGTTGCCACCTTATTTTCTTAAGCAGTCCAGTTTACACCATATGACACCTGACATCCTAGAGCACATCCTTCTGACACTAACAAGGCAAGAGAGAAAGCAAGAACTCTTATTTTGTGCAGATTTCACTCATATTCCTCATTCTATGAAGAGCTCCATGTTCTGTTTGCCTGCTTTTCCACCAGTTATCACCCACCTGAACATATCAACTTATACTTTTTAGGTAAAAAATATAAAGAACTCAACAACAGGCATCAGATCCTCTACTTGGTTCCAAGGAATGGATCTCAGGGAAATAATAAAACAGTCTAAAATATTCCTAGTTAAAGGGATGATTGAACTGAATAGATTTTTTGCCTTGTGTTACAAAGGACGTCTATTATTCTTAAGAGGATGACGTGCAGTAACCAAAGTTTACAGTTAAATCTCCCATTTTTGAAAATACTACATTAAATGTGAGTTTTTGTACCCCAATTTTAACAAAAAAAAAATCAAACATGGTATAGAGTATTAGTAACAGTTTAAAACAGTGTGTGTGTGATCATGACTATGTGGGAGGCTGCACAAATTAAACATTATATCATTCCAACACCTAATTAAAGTGAAATATTAAATTCATCTTTCACTTAAGAAAATGATAAAGTGAGCTGAGTTTAATGAAGAAGAAACATTTTAAGAAATGAAAATATCTACAAAATTTGTATATCCTCTGTTAAGATCATTAAGGGAAAGAGGCCACTTCTAGTATATGCTCTCATTTAAATGGTTGTTACCTAATACTGCACTGCATGATGGCCTTTGGGAAATCCAGATTCCAGGTTTCTGTACATCATATTCAGAATCACCTAAGAAAACTGTATAAAAGCAAAAAAATTTATTTAACCCCATAAACACTATCCATTAGTCCTCCATAATATCTTTTAGTTACCCAATCACATCACAGCCCAGATCACTGGTTTTAAGAAATACTTTTATGCATTCTGTTCTTACATGACTGGCAAATTAAATGCTAACTTTGACTTTCTAATCAAGCTTTTCTCGCTTTTTTGCAGCATTTTACTGGCTCCTTAATAGAGGATAACAAAAAAAGATAACTAAAACTGTGGTCTAATCTCACTCCACTTCTTCTTCCACTTGCCTTTCATCCTGCACCTTTTTGTTCATTATCCTTTGCCACCCATGCAGACTTGAACATCTCTTGCCTTTCAACTCTTCTAATCTGGCTGAATTTTCCTCTCATTTTATATCCCTCACACTCCCTTTCTTTTCCATCTCCCCTTACCCTTTCTTTTATAGCATAAACATAAGCATATTCCATTCATCAATAAAAAATTGAGTCCTGATAATCTTTACTGGATTCAGTTGTCATTGTGATGAACATGACACCATATCTTCAGTTCTTCCATGCTGTTTCATTGATCACATGTATTCCCTTCGATATGATAAGACTGATTTGTCTTGAACAGTTCCACACAGGGAGAACCTGGTCTGCAAAAATAATGTATTAATCCCACAGCCTCCTTCCTTGATATCTCACTCCATGGTTGATGTGTGCCTGTCTGGTGAAATCAATTATGTCTCATGAGAGGACATGCATAGTCAAGCCACTTCTTCCCAGCTGTATTCCAAGGATAAACCTTATATTGGATGACGTAAGACAGACTAATCTAGCCTGAATGAAGGGAAAATATGCATATATGTAATTTCTCATTAAGAGATCACTAAAGTACACAGGGAATTAAAACTCTGACACCTGGAGAAACAGGTGGAAACTAAAAGAAATGGCAAATTAAGTAAAAGATGTCTGACAGTTTGCACCATTCCTTTAAAACTGGATGGAGACTTCATGGGTCCATTTTGATAACATTAAGCAAAGAAGATCCCAGAGGTGATGTCTTCCTTGAACTACTAAATGTTGAACATCTCTATCATTGTCACTTAAAAGAACATGGAGGTGGCTAAAGAAGATGAAAGAGGCTGGAGAGAGGGAAAACATGGAAAGGGGATCTGAATTAATAGAAATTATATAAAGGAAGCATGCCAAGGTGAGAAAAAATAGGGCTTAATTTTAAAAATTATAGAAGTTCTATTAAAATGTCATTTTAAATTGTTTATTTCTTCTTGTTCATGCTATAACAATAAGCAGATGGTAATGGAAAAACATCAGGGATTTCAATTCATTTTTTTCTTGTTTCTTGTCTGTTCTTACCTGCCCTGATAAAGAGGCGTTATTGTTGTGACAGGCAGCAGCTCAAGAGTAAAGCTGAAGTGATGGCACAAAGCTTAAGACCATTCTTTTATAGTGTAGTACTTCTGTGTTTATTGACCTGGCTCAGTAAGTTTTTGTCAATGTAAAGCAAAAAATGTGTCCATGCCATAAATAAATATTTATGTGACCTGTAAAGTTGGAAACAGAGGACAACCCTGATTTTGATGGTTTTTTCTGAGAAAATACAGAAGAGTCAAGACTTAACTGATGTGCACAACAGAGAGGGACATCTGTGAGTGATTCAGATGTACACATATTTTGAACTGAAAACTGAGCATTATTGTTTTAGTAGGAGGTTGAGAGCATGTAACTGGTGACAATGTAAAAAGTTCTGTTCTAGATATCCCTTTTGTGGAAATCAGACTGATAAATTTTATTTCTGTATGCTTTTATAAATAATTTGGGTTTTTTTTCATGGAGAGATTTCACCTTTTTTCAGCCTTCGAGTAAACATTTAACATATGTTAAATTTCTAAAAATATGTTAAAAAATATGCTCTTTGAATATCCGTGTGTTCAACTAGAAACACCAAAATCTTCAGCTTGTTGGTTGAATTGTTGACAACACTTGCAAAAACAGTTGACAAGCAAAATGTTTAGAATTTAAAGGTAAATGTCAAATAACATTTTTTCTACAATCCCTTATTGAGAAATGAAGGCCAATGTAAGACCTCAACTGTGAGATTATATGTAGAGATGACTCCATGTCCATTTTTATTTCTGTGTCACATGGCCGTTAATATTTTTTACATATTTTACTGGAATATTTTGAACAATTGTTTAAAAATATATACAAGTCTGTACTTCATCTGTTGCTTGATAAAGAAGCAATTGCTAACAGTTTTTCTTCATGTGGTGTACTTTATTGTTAATGTGGGAAATGATGTAATGTTTAGGTTCAGTAACCTTGCAATGAAGAAGCAGATGATTTCCACACTCAAGTCTCTTTTCTGTATGTGGATATTAAAGATTGATTGTAGT
>VZRZ01005248.1:79705-132711 GCA_013398175.1 Climacteris rufus
AGAGAAAAGAATGTTTGGGAGATGTTCCTTTGTTTTTGCTCGCTCCTTTTACTCTGTAATAAATTCACTTTATCATTTAAAAGCTCTGACCTTGTCTCAGCCTGATTTTGCTCCTCTACCAGCATTTCTTATCATGGGTTTAGTAACACAGTTCAATTTGGAAAGAGGGAAAAAAGCAGTCTTAGTGGGGCCTTAGCCGTTGGCCGGGGCTAAACCACTACAGTAGTGAATGAATTGTGGGACACACAGGAATGTAAAGTAACCTGAAGACCCTTTTAGTTCCCACTCAAGCCAGTCTGGATACTGGAAACTTACATTAAATGGAAGAAGCATTGGAGGCAGTTAAAAGATGCTATTGTGGATAAGAAGCCAGGGCACACACCTTGTTTCTTTATTTATTTATTCTTTCTTTATGTGTTCTTTATTCTTTATTTATACAGGTTTATTCCAGTAGCTGCTGAACTTCAACAGGCCTGATCTACTATCCCTTTCTTGCTTAGCAAAACAAACATGATTCCTGCTTTGCTCAGTAAGAACATAGTTCTGTCAGACAACAATCCTTCTGTACTCATGAGAAAAAAAGACAAGATTTATCCCTCAAAAACAATTTCATTCTGAACCAGATGAATTTTTTGTTTACCTTCCATGGGTAACAGTTCTTTCAGGAACCCTGTAATAAACATAGTAAGGGCAGTTACCTTGAACACTATGATTTACTGGAGAGAGGCTCTCTCCAGCACCTCATTCTCTGAGGTTTTCTCAGCAACTGGTCTTTAATATGTTTTCCACACTTCTTTACACAGAAGACTTTATTTCACAGAGGGTTTGCTTTCATTTCCTATCAGGGAAATTAGGTAACTCTCATCCTGAATTCTGAGCTGACACATGAAATTGCAGACCTGAACCTGCATTGTATGCTTGGAAAATACCAAACCTACTGATAAAAGAAGGGAAGGACATGTAAAGTGGTCATTAATGTAACTTCATAAAGTGCATAAGTGATTTAGAAATTAAAAAGTAAACACAAAAAACAAGTAAGAAGATATAATGCAATATATGTTCACATGAGTTAGAGGGTGCCAGATCAGCCTGATATCTGTAATAACAATTTTTTTGGGGGGTAGATGAAGTTTGGAAAGAGTGTATAAATTGGATTTTACTAAGTTATTTAGCTATGGGCTTATTTGAGGTATTATTTAATCAAGAGTGGTGGGATTTGCACAAGAGTTGTAAAGCAAGAAGTAAACTGATGGATGGGTAATGACGCTTAACCCAGAGCTCCCGAGGTAGCTACAGCATCCTATATGCGAGTGAAATCCCTGCCGGGACAAGTTGCAATGGTTTTACAACTCTCCCAAAGTACAGAGTTCCTGCTACCACAGATGACCTGTTTCTGCTGGCTCCTCTGGAACTGAGAGTTACCCCAGGCGTGGTGTTAAAGCATCAGCAAGAATGAAAGGCGACTGGGATAATTGCCTTTTTATTGTAAATCCAGTGTTGTGTTGTGAGGGTCCAGGGAGGAAGTCAGGAGACATCCAGGTGGCTGGATTAACCCAGGAGAAAAAAGAGTGAGGAAGCTCTGCAGGGGTCTTTTAAAGGGAGGTGGGACCAAGGGACATCCGATGGGAAGACACATGGTTCAAAGTGACCAGTGGAGAGCAGGAGAAGGGAGATCTTTCTAGGACATGACCATATAGAGTCATTGAGGGCATAACCTTATATGGAACCTGAGGTTGGGGATACAGGTGACACAAGAGAAATATGGGGTTTCACCACAGCTCAGGCAGAGAGTTCAGATATTGGAGGGACAAGGTTCTGAGGGCATTGCCCTGGGTCTCTTCCCACCAACTCTGAAGTTCCACAGCAGGGGCTTCTGCCAAGTACACTGCTACAGATGGGAGAGAGCTCTTAGTCATTAAGGCCCTAGAAATGAAAGAGAGAGGTAACTCATAGAGATCCTTGTTTATCACTGATGGAACTGATTTAATTTTCTACTTTCATGGGTTGGGAGAAAAAGTAGGAAGGTGTTGCTGGTGGTTGAAAGTCAATAGGTCCAATTGATGGAAAGGATTGGCTTGGTAGATGGGAAGAAATTGCAGGTCCAGGCTGTAGCATTGCAAAGACCAAAATGCAATAGCCAAAATGCAAGCTCTGTCCTTCAGGACTTAAGGCAAGAAGTTATGCTAGAATAAATGAGAGTATCAGCCGGAAATGACCATGAAAAAGAGACTGCTGCACTGGCTAATTGTAAAATAAATGACAGGAAAACTATAAGACACTTTTGATAAGATATAATTTTTCATGTAACAGATTTTCTGTTTTCTGGAATCTCTAATAACAATGTGAAATTTACATGAGGAGTCAGGACTTTGCATGAAATATCATGCTCTCAAAAGAGAGGCTATTTAGGGTCTGAGAAATACTGTTTTGATGTATCCTATTATGACAAAGTTCCAGTGTGATCCTTGCTAGGATTTGGGTGTCTTTGTTTTTTTTTTTTATTTTTCAAAGCTTCCTGACTTACAATTTTTACAGGCAGGCTATCATTTCAACAAAACAAACCACAAGGTACAAGACAATTGGAAAAAACATTTCTAATCCTAGATTTAAAGTCCTCTGAAATAAATTAAAAGATTCACATTAAATTCAGTGTGTTTAAGTTACAGAATAGAAAATGCAAAGGCCATTTTAATACATATTTTCTGCTGATAATTAGGTTGTTTTGATGGAAATTTAAGAAAGAAAAATCTGGGAGGAATAAAGAGAGTTTTTAGGTAGCTGAAATATAGGCATCCTGATAATGTAACCACACAGCAAGTTACTGAGCCAGGTATAGTAGCCAGTGCTGGTCCAAAAGATTACTCAGTCTCTGGGTAAAATTCATTAACCTTTAAGTACCCCAGAGCTAAATCCTTCTTTACAAGAGTCTACTTCACTGTGACAACTTTAAGTTTTTCACAGTCCTCAGAGGGGGGAAAAGGGAGAGAGCTGAAAGCCTATTAGGCCCCTCTCCACTGATAAAATGTACGCTGTATGTTTATTAACTTGCAAATTTTGATAATAAAATAAACAACAGTGGCGGTCATTACAAGGTTTTTCTGTACTTTTGCTACAATTTATTACCCTTCATCAGTGTTTTTGCAAACAAAAGATGGGTTGCCATAAGTATCCATATGCCTCCGTTTAACAAAGAAAATGCTTATTTTATTTTTTACAGTTGATTTTTTGTTTGGAAAAATTCTATTTGAGTAATCTGAAAATTGCTTAGACGTAGAAGGTTGTGTTGAGAGTGGGAAATGTGGTTTTGGAGAGGAAAACCTGGCTTAGGGCAAATGCTCTTTTGACTCTGAATGGAAGAAATAATGAAGACTCAGAAAGAGAAGTGCCTGAAACTGAACTGCAGAGCAGAGAGGACACAAAGATTAAGACAACGTCCTCCATATTCCTAGGATCTCTTTCTGGAGAGGATTGCAATAGGCCCAACCCCAACCTGGAATGGCAATCATAACTGAAGAACTGGAGCCCTAAATCTTATCCAGACGATTTTCCAGGAAACAAAGGAAATCAAGAAAGACTCATTTCTTTGTAATTTGCTAAAGGATTGTTACAGTATTGGAACATTGAACTAGAAGGATGCTTCTGTGTCATTGAGACTACCTATGAAAAGTGTGGTACTGTTTTAGGAAGTAGAGACAACTGTGATGCAAATGGCTTGTAGGAGATTGATGGCACCTTCATAATTTGCCAAGTAAATATCAAACTGATTAGAATAAATAAGGATTTTATTAAAAAGATGAGCAAATACAAAAAAAAATAGCATTAATCAACCCACTACATAAATTCTAGGAGCAGATTTTTTTTTTCATAGCAGAAAGCAAGGTCATAAGTAGAGATATGATGGATATGTCCAAGTCATCAAAAAATGGATATTCAAAGCAAGGAATCAAACTAATCAAGTTGAACTATAGATGAGAAAATTACTCTGTCATCTTAAATCAGGAAAATTTACAGAGTAGTCAGATTTTTTCTGAGATACTTAGCCAACATTTAAAACAAAATAGTGCTTTTTCTTTCTACCAAAGGACAAAATGATCTGTAGGATATGATTGTCTGTGGGAGAGAATCTACTTTGATCTCATATTCTTGCAAGAACAAATTGACTAAAAATACGCTCATTGTATCTTGGCTCTCCTTCAGAAAGTATAGCAATACTTATATGTTCTCCTCCAGCTTCTTATTACTACAATTTATTTTGTCTCATCCCTTCTGATAATAATACACAAACTTTTCAATTACTTTGTGTAAAGGTGGGACAGTTAAAACTTACACACCAGTACCCTCTAAACAACACCAATTTTAACTCCAAACAGTTTACAGATGAGTAGGAGGGCAACCAGAATTTACTTTTAGAAACTTAATAAAAATTAGCAGTTCCCATGCCAACAGCTTATGCATATAAGCAAAATCAGAAGTAAAACATATACTGCCTCACCTTTCTGGGAAGGACTGACAGTTCAGACATTTTGAGAACAAGTCATGTGGAAAAAATCTGTCAAAGCTCTACCAGTATGGTGTAAGACAAAATTCTTGCGTATTTATTGTCTTTTGCTTTTAACACAGTTAACCAAATAATTTAATTTTTTTTTAACTGGCTCCTCGAGGATAAACATACTGCAGCTGGAAAACATGACAGAAGAGCTCGGTAACACTGGGACAGAGAAAACTGAGGAATAAACAGGGAGATCTTGAGTTCCACATTCCCAGCTGATCTCTGTAATGTGCTATGACAATTTAAAGAATGGGGTCAATTCAAAGAATGACCTGTCTTGGAGATTCTCCTAATAGCTATAAGGAATTGGTCTCCTTACCCCACAGAGATTCAGGATTCATTGGGAACAGCAGACCCACTGAGTGGACATCTTTAGGCCTTACCACAGAGAAAAGGAGAGGCATGGAGCAGTCATGTCAGGGAAGCACAATTAACTGTTCAACCAGTTCTTGGACCTTGCCCTGATTCTGGTAGAAAAGTTTTTAAAAGGCCATTTTTTAGCAGCACTGTATTTTGTGTGGATCACGGAAATTCAATGCTCATTTGGAGGGATTTTTACACATTACTTCACACATTACCTTGTGTGCTGCGGCAATTGCCATCTGATTCACCATGCTGGATCTTAAACTGTGTTTTGGCAGGATGTAGCAAGACAAACTCTGTGAGAATTAAATCAGATGGCTTTTGGCTTCTGCACAGAGGCAGAAAACAAGCCAAATGCATGCCAGCCCCAGGAAGTGAACCCCTGTCTAAGCTAGGGCCTCAAGGACATCAAGGATATAAAGTATGCCTGGAGTATCAGGATGTCCAATTTTAAAGAAACCTTTCCTCACAAAACAAGAATCTCAATCCCTACCCAGTGTCATCCATCCAATTCGCAGTGGGAGTCCAAGAAAACCTGAAAGGCTATGCAATGTTGGGTTCCCAGCCTTGCATTGAGGACCCCTTACTGTCACCTATGTATGCCATGACTTTCCACAGATCATAAATCCCTTGAGAATTAAGCACAATATCAGCTCTTCCAAAAACTACCTTGCGTGTACACTATTTGACATGTAATAGAGAGGTTACTCATGTGCATGCAGAACACACACCTGCTCTATGTCCAGACAGACCTGAACTCTCCAGGTGTAAACCTCCCATGAACAAAATCCCCCTGAGCTGCCCCATGGCAGGTGTGTCAGACTGTCTCAGGCCATCACCAGCAGTAGTTCTGGAAAAGGAAAAAATGCAACAAATATTTGGGCACATTCCCTTCTGTCAGCAGTTTCTCAAGCAGGTGGAATGTCAACAAAACCCCAGCTCAATGTTAACAGGAAGGAGGAAAGGCATAACAAAGGAATAAGTTAGCCTAATTGTAATAAGTCTATGATGGTGTTATAGAGAAGATGGAAATTGCTTGGTATTGCTGGGGAAAAAAAATTGCCAGGGGAATACTGTCAGAGAAGTAAAAATCATCCACAAAGTAGATTTCTCATTTTATAACATCAATAAAGAATAAAATGTTGAGAGTTATTTTATAGTCACTTATGCCTGATCCACAAAAAAAAAAATAATTAAAAAGTAGACTACTTTTGGTGTGACCACCTTACAATATAAAGGTGTTGTAGAGGTGAGTCTCAGGGTCCTGCTTTACAGAGACTAGAGAGAGTATGTCACCTGGGACCATGATCCACAGCAGGAAGTATGCTGTAAAAGTCATACTCCCTTTTCAAAGGAGTCAGAATTTGCTTTATCTAAATTACTGTGGCTCTTAGTGAGCCAAAGCTCAGCCAGGTGAAAGAGACTAATAGATGCATATGTTTTACCTAAATGACTATAGCTCTCAGCAAGCAAAGGCTCTGCCAGGTGAAAGCAGCAGATAGAGGCAATACCAATAAAATTTTCTTGAAAGTATTTTATTTTTACTCTGTGAGATAGCTTTTCTAAAAATGTGCAATATAAACAAAAATCCTGGGTAGTTTCCTGCAGTAGATGAGTTTATTTTATATGTTTAGGACAAGCAGAATAATTCATTCATAGCTTTACTTTTTCAGGATCAGCCAGCTGTTCTCTGCTTGAGCCAATAAAACTGTTGCTCACGTGTTTAAGAAAAGCAGCAAATGCAATATGAAAAACCATTCAAAACAAATACCCACTAAAAGTAGGTTTCTTGGAAATTGCATTAAACAGTGATTTGAGCGTCAGGTTAACAAAGATATACAAATTCATATCTGCATTTTAACTGAAAACCTCAGCATTTTTCAACATTTAAACCACAATGGATTATGCTTGTGTGTATTCTGGTAGATGTAGAGGTACCCATGAGTAAAATTTCTGGGACAGAGATTACAAAAAAAGCCCTTACTGATTAGTTTGACTCAAATATGTGTATTTCGCATTTTATAATCACAAAATCTACCTCAGCATTTGGAAATCATCTGAAAACTTAAAAGTTAATGACAAAATAAATTTAATCCCTTTTATGGTTAATTTTTCTTCCAGCAGCACAGACTCCAAATAGCCATCAAGAAAAGATGTCCATTCACTGCCAAGTCAGTATTGGTTTAGAAAATAACATCCTAAACCTTCCGTAACGGCTTTCCAGCCACCTCACTTCAGAAGAGCTTGATGAAACATATATCATACTAACATCACTAGTCCTGGTTCCAACCCTTGCAGTTATAGAATGAGCACATCAAAAAGCTTCTGGAGGGGAGTTCAGCATCCTGAGGAGCTGTTAAAGGAACAGATTCCACATTAAGGGTACATTCAAGGTCTCCTCTCCTTTTTACCAATATTAACAGCAATCTAGGCTTTCCCACTGACATCTGTTATTTTTACTTTTAGATACTGCATGTGACTGCTTCAGCTACCATGTTGAAGGGCAACTCTTTCCCTTCTGCCAGATGGTTTAGATTGCACTTGGCCCTTTGTATTTCTAGTCTCAGGGGAACACCTCAATAATCTTCAGTCTCCTGTCTGAATTCTTTTATTTTAATTTTATTATCTCCTTGCCCTTCTTCACCTAAGATAGTTATCAATAGTAAAATGACAGATTGTTGGGACCTTGGATCTTTTTTCTTGGATTGTACCAGATCTCCAAATGTAATTTCTTTCCTTTACATGCACAACATGAACAATGCGGACGCGAATTACTTACAGCCCTTTCAGAGGCTCACCTACATCTCCAAGTCCCCTCTGTAACTCCCCAGACCATGAGACATGGAATTACTACCTCCATTACTTACAGTGAAAGGGACTGGCTAATTTCAGAATTAACCTGGAGATTTACACAGGTGGAAATCATGAGTTATGTACCTCTTCAAGACACTAACAAATAAATCCATTCTCAAACTAAAAGTTTAATGCTGGCATTTTCTCAGTAGAGTGAAAGGTATCAGCCACCCAAGAAGATAAAAAGTGTATCCAAAATCAGACGCAGTTAAATCCAAACATCAAAAATTCCTCTTGAGATCTTCAAAAATACCTTAAAATACAAAATACCCTTTCATCCTCTTTTAAAAGACTATATCTTTGTAACTGATAGTTTCAGAAATTTTGAAAGATGGCTTCAGCTGTTGGCCAGAACATCATGTCTATCCCTTCTGTTCTGGATTAAAATATCTGAAATATATGTGAAGAATTGCAGGAGCACTGAGCATCTCAGCTTTCTTCTGGGAGAAATTGGACTATTCTGCTGAGTAAGTATGCACCTCAGATTATATCTTCATTATACAACTGCTTGAAAATCAGAATTTCTTTCATGTGGATTTGAAAAGTGTTTCGGTCCATCAGAATGGGCAGCCGAGTACTTTGCCTCTCCTGTTTTCAAAGCATATCTAATCTAATATATCAAAACTGAAAGAAAATATTTTGGTGAGGTAAAAAGGAAATGTCTGTGTGATAAATTGTAAAAAATATTGGAAAAATAGATATTTTCGCAACAAATATTTTTATATTATCACATCAGTATTCTGTATGGAAAAATTGTTCACTTGGACCATGACAGCCCGTTCATCAAAATTATTTTGATAGATACTTTAGTTTATTGAACTATCTCATAAAGAAAGTCTGTGCTACAACATATTATGATACAGTGTGTCTGATTTTATCTTTGGTCAGCAGTGTGGGTCCTTGAAGTTCCTGCATGATTGTGCTCTTTATTTGCACACCTTTCATTTCTGCCTTTGTATCTGTAAGTATAAAATAAGTAAAGAGATACAATGAGGATTGCCCTACTTGTAATTATCTGCATCTAATTAGTGAAAAACCTTTCCAGAAACATAATAGTGATAAAGTTATTATGCTTGCAAATCCTGCATGAAATTGGAGTTTTGTGTTATATCTATGTTATAGTAATCCTGAATTTTCAGAATTATCTTCCCCTGTTCAAAGTAGTGACAAGGAGTAAAGTAATTCAACATGCTTTATAAATTGTAAGCAACTTTTCTACTGGTTATAGATATGAGGGTAACTCAATGAACTGCCTAGAGTTACTCCTGATTCACGTCTGCAAGCAAAGAAAGAACCAAGGTGATTATTGGACGGTTACATCAGTAAACAAGTGGTTTGATCAAAACTGTGGTTGTGATCTACCTCAGCTTCTTTAAAGACTTTGACACAGTCCTCCACAACTTTCTTGCCACTTAAGTGCAGAGGTATGGTTTTAATGGATAGACTGTTGTCAGGTAAAGAATTAGCTGGGTGATTACACCCAAGGACCTACTGTCAATGACTAAATGTCCAAGTGAAAAGCAATAATGAGGTGTGTCCCTCAAGGGTTCATGTTAGGACCAGTACTTTTTAATGTCTTCATTAACTACCTAGACCTTGGCATCAAAAGCACCCTCAGCAAGTTTGCAGACAATGCAGTTGATTTGCTTGAGAGAAGAAATGCCATCCAGAGAGACCTCAACAGGCTTGAAGAGTGGGCCCACAGGAACCTCATGAAGTCCAAGATGAAGTGCAGGGTTCTGCCCCTGGGTCAAGGCACTCCCTGGTATCAGCACAGACTGAGGGAAGAACAATTTGGGAGCAGTCCTGCAGAGAAGGACTTGGAGGTGCTGGAAGATGAAAAATTGGATATGAGCTGGCAATGGGCACTTGCATCCCAAAAAGCCAACTGCATTTTGGCCTGCAAAAATAACCATGAGCAGCAGATCAAAGGAGCTTATTCTGCCCTTCTACTCTACCCTGCTAAAGCGCCACCTGGAGTGCTACATCCAGCTCTGAGGTTTAGAGTACAAGAAAGGTACATACCTGCTAGAACAGTTCCAGAGCCACAAAAATGGTCAGAGCTGGAGTATCTGTCCTGTGAGGAAAGGCTGAGAGTGCTGGAGTTGTTCAGCCTGGTGAAAAAAAATCCCAGAATTACAGAATGAGCAAGGTTGGAAGGGATCACAGGGGGTCATCTGATCCAATCTCCTTGCTCAGACAGGATCATCCTGGAGCACATGGCACAGAATTGCATCCAGAAGGTTCTTGAATTTCTCCACAATCTCTCTGAGCAACCTGTTCCAGGGTTTTTGTAAAGAAGTTTTTCCAGCTAGACTCTGTGTCACTGTTTACAATCATCTGCCATCTGCCATTCAGCCAGTTCTCAGTCCATGGAGAATTCTCTGGGGAGACATTATTACAGCTTTACAACACATAAAGATGACTCATAAGTTAGAGAAGGACTTTTTTGCTAAGGCATGTAGTGACCGGACAAGTGGTAATCGTTTTAAACTGAAAGAGAGTAGATTTACATGAGAAGTTAGTAAGAAATTCTTTCCCGTGAGGATGGTGACACATTAGAATATGTTGCCCAGAGATGATGTGGATTTCCCATCACTGGAAATATTCAAGTTCAGGTTGGATGGTGCCTTGAGCAACCCAATTTGGTGAAAAGTGTACTGAACTAGGTGATCTTCAAAGATCCCTTCCAACAAGTCGTTCTAGATTATATATGATTTTATTAATATGTGCATGAATCATTGCTTTTTAACATTAAAAATTAAGTAGCATTAAAGGGCTCCAATGGTTGTCCAGTTCAGGAAGGATAACCTATGCAAAGTGTTCACATGAGCTTTTCTGGTTTTGCCTGTATTGCCCTAACCTGCTTCCAGTGACAGTGTGACTCAGGAAGCCTCGTGCATTCACTTGCTATTATTTCACAAAACAATCCTCCCACCCCCCATTTTACTACTCCATTTTACTAGACTCTGTCTTTGGTCTCACCTCGAGACTACCATCCATATTCTTGTTAAAAATAATAATAATAGTTAGCAACAAATTCTGAATATACTGCAAATGTTTGGAAAGATATATTTATATTCAAAAGTATAAATGAAGACTGTGTTAAAGAATGGTAGAGGAGAAAATGTGAGTGTAACTGAAAGTAAATACCTCAAACTAACAGAATTTTAATGCAACTAGGTGTGTGTGGTAAAAAAGAGAAAGAAATTAAAGGTCACATTAAGGAAAGGGAAGTTTATTCTGTGCACAACAAACATGGATATAGCTTTTGGATGCTTTAATTGAATAGAGAAAAAAGTTGAAGAGAATAATTCATCTGAACAAAAAGAGATAATAAATGTGACTGGAATCTGTAGATATAAAGATCCTTCAGAAGCTTTGCCAAAATAAAAAAGTAAACCCACACAAATTTTAGTGTCTTACTTTGACAATTCTTGCAATTGTTTCATTTATGCCTACCCAAGAACAAAACATACAGCTAATACTCAGTTTTTGTTAACCATACTGCTTCTGAAAGTCACTGAGCTCTTCTAAGACACTTCTAATGTATTAATTTTTCTACTCTTTATTTTTCTTTCTATCTTGACTTTTCCTACTTTATTTCAATCTGCTGGGATAAAAATGATGCAATGTTGACTTGCCTTCTGAAGGAGGAGATCCCATACATCTTGTGTCTAAATGACTCTTACTGAATGATATCAGGCAAAAAAAAACTGTTGCAGAAAATGAAATACTGGATATTGATTATGACATTCATGAAAAATGTTGATATATCATATACAAAAAAAGGAATATAAATTAACCTCTGCCTGTCATGAAGATGACAAATATCTGTTATAAAATACATGCATGGTCTTTCCTTTTGTGCTCATCAACCTGCTCAAATGTCATTCAATTAAAAAGAAAAAAAGCTAAGAGAAAAATGATGGGCTTTTTCATCTACCCAATCATATGCTATAAAATTTGTCAGCGTAGAAAGTTCAACCACAACATTAAGGGGAGAGAGAGGATTAAAGAAGTCACATGGCTTGCCTGCACAAAGTGTTATACTATATACCAGATTTGGGGTCAAGGAGAATTTTTCTTCCAAATGATGGAGACAATAAAGTCTTCAGTTTCCTCTGGAGAAAATAATTGAGCACAGTCAGTCTGCAGAGCCCAAGCTCAGACCATCTTCTACACCATGGATTTCAAGGTGACCAAGTGTCATGAGTGGTGGATGCTGTGACAACTGTTGTCTAACTGTTATTGTTGTGACTGTTTACTAAGCCATCACCACTAAGCTACAGATAACTCCTCAATTGAGGTAAAGTAGATACAGGCAAAGAAAAGCAGGGGGACAAAGAAGAACAGAGTGTAGTGGCCTGGAGCTTGCTGCCCGGGGCTGCTTGTGAGAAAGTTTTTCTTTCTTATGTAAGTTATGAAAAACAGTAAGATAAGCACCTGTTGTTTTCCACAGCTGTTGTGGGTTCAGGCATGATATGTTTTGATTTGGGTGGCATAGAACCCAGGCAACCATACCGGGGGGTGGTTGGACACCAGCAAATCATCTACCTGGGTTCCTACCATATAAAAAGGGAATAGGACAATAAACAGAGCTCTCTCTCTGCTCTGCCATGGACCAAGCCGTGTTGTCGTGTCCTTATTGCGCCATAGCGACAACAGAGGAACACAGAGAGGTAGCATTTGGTCAAGTTGAAGAAAACCAGATCAGCTGTTTCTGCTGTTGCCAGAGAAGGGAGGTGGAAAAAGAACCATTAATCTCCTTGTTCCCTTGCAATGCCAGATGGAAGAAGCTCACCTCCTTCCAGCTCCCCTCAGTTAGACAAATTTAGTGGTGCAGGTTATGGAGAAGCCAACAAGATTGTGAAATTGCACCTCCAGCAATCACAGGGAAACAGTAAAGTCTGTGGAATATTTTAATCTCACAGCCCAAATGCACTGGGGGTCATGTGCTTGCCACCAGCCTAGAAGAAATTCACAAGCAGAATCCTTAATTTTAACATGCTGATAGAGGTGAGTATAGATATTGAGCTCAGTGGCACTGTGTCCAATAGTGGAGATTTGTTGAGTGAAACTCCCAGACAGTTATAGGATGTGGTTCACACCCTGCACGCCAGAAGAAAGCACCCCCAATATCTTTTAGTTAAAATTGAGGGCTTAATATAATTTTTGCTATTTTCTTTTGACTGAAGCACATTCACAGCTAAATTAAGAACACGTGGATTATTTTCTCTGATAGGTACTGAGTGAGTAATGCCCAGCACAGTTTTCCATTTTAATTCTTATTAGATCTGTAAAGGGTTGCTCAGATTCCCAGGCTGTGTGAGCTCATGAGAATCCACTGAAAACTTGAGGCAGTCAAACTTGGTACTCAGTGAGTCTCCAAGCTTCATACTCTTGACAGTGTAATCCTCAACGTTCCCCTCAAAGCACATCTAATGGGAAAAAACCCAAAACTGTACAGAGCTCATACTGACAGATGCAGAGGGGCTAGTTGTTGTTTGTGGACATATGTTTGATTATTGCTTTGTTCATGAAACTTATAAATCTCAATTACCACTCAAGAGAGATGTCTCTTCTAATCAAATAATCTCTTGAACAGCCTGGACCTATTCCAATCACAGCCACCTATTTTTTTCCTTTTGTGGGATGAGTAAGATGTTCTCCCAAGTCTTCCAGCTAACCTTTAAATTGGAAACAAGAAGATCTAGCCACAAGAAAGCTTCCACATTTCACTAAGTCCTAATATATGTTCTCAGTTAGTCAGAATACAAATGCTAAACAAGAAGACTTTGGGGACAACTTTGAACTCTGATTGAAGGACTGTGTTTAAACTTTCTTAATTAAGAAAAAAAAAAAGGGAAAAAAAAGACATGAGAGTACTCACTTTTAGGTTTTTCTTGAAAAAGCTTCTCTGTTTACATATACAACCACATTCTTCAGACTGCAAATAAGTGTGTAAAAATACCTCAAGAAGATTACTTTCAATCTAAAAAAAAAATAATTATTTCCTTTAGCAGAAATTATTTTGTGAAATTAAATGGACACCATTGTCACAAAAAGATTTTAACCAGTTCTCTTTGTAGAAAAAGGCCTTAAGGAGTTCAGTTAAGACACTGCAGAGAGTGGGTTACATGCATAAGAAATCTACATCTGAGCTTATTACTCCAGGCTGCCTTTACTGCCAATTGAGAAAAATGAGTATATCGGGGCCATAATTCATCTGTCACTGAGGTTGGTGGCTCAAATAGACTGCATGAATGATACCTTAAAAGTGTCTATAGCCCTTCATCATATCTAAAGGGAAGCCTGGGGCCACCAACTCAGAGGTAAATTTCTGCATTGCAGATAACAGAATCAGATGAGCTGGAGTGCACCCTACATGCAGGAGAGAAGTTAAACTGAAAGCTAACTGTTCTATTCCTTTCTTTTCAAAGCCAAGCTCTGCAGCCAGACATAATTTTTTCAATGAAAGAAAGATCTTGTATCTGGGGCATGACTGTAGCTGTATTGTTTGTAGCAGAAGGCAGAGTTTCACGACTGTGACATTCCCTTCAAAATGTGACCATGTGCTGTGCCTGCTGTTGCTTGATCCAGCTGCTGTGACACTCATGAATCAGATCCCCACGCAGCAGCCAGTAGAGCCACGTCCCTGTGCTGTGCACATCCTGACCATCACTGCTCAGCTGCCACTGGTGGCAAATGATGTTTGTCCATTTGGAACACTATTGCTTTTTTTCCTTTTGAGAGCAGTATCTGGCATAAGATGTTTAGGATTAAATGTTTAATAAGAACTTCTGGGTGTTTTTCATCTTAGGCCAGTCATTTCAGTGGGCTACATGAAGAGTTAATGTTTAATTCTCCCTTAATGTCATGCTTGTAAATGGAAGATGTGCTCATAGTCTCATTTCCTTTGAAAAATCTCAGGCTGAGCAGAGGAATGGCGAAAGAGAGACGGTGTAAAAATCAGGAAATTATAAAGGTTCTCTCTAAATTTCCTTTACTTTCCCCTTAATTAACATTCCTTTGCAGAGGAAAGTTAAGGTTTAAATTTTGATTTAAAAGCACATTTACAGCTCTTATACTTTGTGTTAGTTTTTTTATTCTAAACCAACTAGTAAGAGGAAGGAGTGTATTTGCAAGTACTCTTCTTAAAATTTCTTTGAAATATTATTACACTCAGCATGTTTTTCTGGAGTTAACTCAATAGTTTATTTTCAATAAAAAGTTTCGTGAGATACCACACATTGATTAGATTTTGAATAAAACCTTTAGTATACAATGTGTCAGAAGTAATTAGACCTGATGCATAAGGGCAAAAAAAAAAAAACAGAATATTATTTTCATCATACTCTAGAAAATCTCTCCAGCTTTACACAGAAAGGAGATTTTCCTGAAGCAGCCAAAGGGTTTCCAAGACACTTCTCACTGCATTTTTCATATATTTGAATGCAGAAGGGACATTTCAGTCTTTAAGCATCCTGCTGACAAATAGGCTAGTTATGCTTTATGCTAAAATCATGTTACTTTTCTAATATCCTCTTTTCAGTCCAATTTACACTGTGAGGTAACTAAAACCCTTAAGTAAACAATTAAGGGTAGTTTTAATGAACATGTTGATCCACAGATTTTTTTTTAACATTAATGTTGTATATATTGTCAACAAATTCTTTAGCTAGCAATTGATATGTGACATTTGCAATTCAATGTTGTGTTAATAGAATGTGGCTGATCACTTGCTTAGTTTTTCCTTCCTCTTAAACAAAAAGAAGAAGGAAAAGGATAGGAAGAAGAATTTGAAATTTGAACTTTGGAGTAAAGGTAAAGGAGCAAATACAGAGCATATAAGCAACTGATAATTCTTTCCCTATCCAAACTCTCTAGGATAATATGGCTTTAGATACTTAATAAAATGTCTTGATTGGATGTGGCATCCCATCTTTTTTGTTGTAGCCAGAAAAAAATGCATGCACAGTGTAATACACCCTCAAAGGAACACAGGCTGTTTTTATCCTGGTCTTTCTGCATTTGGACATGTTCAAAACTGCAAGGAGCATTAACCTTCAATGAGTGACTTTTTTTCTCCCACTTACTGAAAATAGAGAATGGAAAAAGCAATCTTCATTCATATGAAGGTTTTTTCCAACCTCAGTTATTCAGTGGTTGAATCTGAAATACAAAAATATTCTAAAAAATTAAAAAACATAAAAAAAGAAATCCAGAGGAAACCCAAATGCATTCTGTTGTTCATTTATATTAAAGTAAATATTTTTTTAAATTTGTCTTTGGAGGTACCATGTGCTCAGTTTTAGAGTCATTTAAAAAAATAATAAAAAAAAAAGAGCTACTGCTGAGATCAAAATTAGGGCTAAATCCAGTATTGTATCTGGTAGGAAAAGCTCTTTTGAAAGCACAAGTAGCTCACTTGCCATATCAAGCTTTCTTCACTGTCACTCTCAAAATAAAAATATCTGCTCTGAGAAATTCAGTAATTTAGCTCTTCAGGCAAGACTGCTTATACTCCTGACAAAAGCTACTCAAATGCTTCAGGTTTCAGGGCAAATCTTTGCTGGATATCCAAGGATGTGCCTGCCATTAGACACATACTGTTTCATTCCCAGTGGTGTTTAAAATTAAGAAAATAGTACCAGAACTGAATTTATCAAGTAGCAAACAGATTTCATCCTTATGTGTGCTTGGAAAACACTCAATGTTTTAAAAAGATGGAATTTGAAAAGAATGGGTTTGAAAGTATGATGGAGCTTTACCTGTTTTTGGGCAACAATTCACTGTTTACAAAACTGGTTTCTTACCTCAGTTGCCTCTTGCCTCTTGTAGGTTAACAACTTAAAAGGCAAATAATTTCTTGAAAGAATCTGGATTCTTAGCAATTCAGTGAGTTAGCAAATATATGAATATAGTTCAAGGGACTAAAGCAGACTTACAGAGAAGGCAAATTTCAGAGGATCTCATGGTATTTAACAACACTGATGAAATTCCATTCAAAACAGTATAGATAAAATTACATTCAGTGTTGGTAAACACAAAGGAACGTGAATGACAAATAAACAGACCTAACTGTCTGAATATGATGGTAGGTTTGAAATCAACTGTCATTATTAAGGAAGAGATTTTGGAGCCACTCAAGATAGTTTAAAAATATCATTTTTGTATCTGTGGTGACAAATACCAAATGGAAATATCGAAATTACTGGGATAGAAAAAGGGGAAAAAAGTAAATATTAAATGTTACTTTGTTTATTAATGACATCTCTGTGTCTAGATTCCTATATGGAGTTCTGGTCACCTGTTTAAAAAGAAATGGAACATAACTACAGAAAAAATATGAAAGAATTGATCGAAGTATGGCATGATGTATGATGAGAGATTAAATTAACCAGAATTTTTAAAGCAGCAAAAGAAAGAACCACAGGGAGGAAGATGGTAGAGGTATTATAATATAATGAGTAGACGAAGAAGAAATATTATTCAGATCATCATAATATCAGAACAAAGGGATATCAAATTAAATTATCAAACTGTCCACGGCAGGGGGTTGGAACAAGGTGATATTTAAGGTCTGTTTCAACCCAAACCATTCTGTGATTCTATAAATACAGCATAAAACTGAACTCACTTAAGCTATAGAACCATGTGTTGCAGGAGGCTTTGGAGACCAGAATCCTAAAGAGGATGAAAGTGTAATTGGATCTAGAGAAGAAAAGTTAAGGGCTATTAAATGGAAATTACTACCTTAGGTTTGGGAACTCCCTACACCAGGAGCTGCAGTATGTGAGTGAGCAGAATCAGAGACTTCTTGCTCTGAGCCTGCTGTCTGGCCCAGGCACTTGCTGCTACCCTTGGTTTTAGAAACCTCCCTGAAGCTAAATGACATTATAGCTGATTTACAAATTAAGTTTAGCTGTGGAGACTTTCTCGACATAGTTTTTTTTCAGGGAAAGAATAGAAATCCCAATTTCCTACTGTTTCTGTAAGTGTGTTAAAGCCTGGCCTGTATAGGAGGTTCTAAGGGCAAGAAGTTGTTTTATATACTTATTCTTCAATTTTTGTAAAACTACATAGGAGGCAAAAGTTACAAATATGCTCCTCTCCTTAGTGTTGTGTTGGTGTCTCTGAACTCAGCATGTTGTAATGCCTAATACTGGGATTCACTTTTCCCATAAGAGCATATACCATCTTTCATTCCCAAATCAAATTGGTGAGTTCTGCCCTCAGAACCAGCACCTACGTTTTAGCACTGTAGGACCTTACAACAACCAGAAGTCCTTGGCAAACATGGAACAGAGTTTCTTCATTGTGACTCCCAAATATTCAGTTTCAATGGGTTACAAATGGTACAGGCAGCGTGAGCGAGCTGTGAGAGGTTAGAGGACAGAAGGTCAAACCCCAAGATAAGCACTTCTTTTTGCAATAATTGTCCCAGGATCCATTTGAGCAGCTCTGGTTCTATCTTGTCAAAGCATCTAGGACTACAGGGGGAAAAAGACAGGAGAACTGCTGTGAGCAAAACAGCTAAAGCAAGATGGCACAAAAGGGTCTAAAGGAACATGAAAACAAGTGTGGTCATCAAGGAACAAAAAAGGAAGAGCTCTGTTTTCAGCACAGCCTTGCTGTGAAATGAGCCCTGAAATAGGCCATACTTAGAAAAACAAGAACTGGGTTAAGAATTCTGTTCCAAGTCTGAGAGGTTACCTGCTGCGAGAAGGACCTGGCTGCCTCTGACATTTCCACAAACTTTTAAAAGAGAAAAAGGTAAGAAGATGGAAAAGGACGTCAAAACCAGAGACTATGAGTGTTGCCTGCTTCTGCTCTTAGCCTCATTTAAAGTTACATATATACCCAAGTACATGAATGGTCATAGAGAAGCTGAATAACCTGATCTGTGTGGAAGTTCACGTGTCAGAATAATACCAAGAACAGCACCCAATACAGAAAAACAAATCTTGCATGTAGCTACACAGAGAAATAATTGGTTCAACAATTCTGCAGAATAGAAACAGCACTTATCTCACATCCTGTTCTGTTTCAGAGTCCTGGAAACTAGAAGTCTGATTTTTCTAAGCTGGTACACTCTTTAGATGCCTACGTGTTGTGAACACCCAATGTTGTCATCAAGGGAGTGGTTAAACAGATGAAGAAGGCTGACAAATCAAGCACTGTAACCTTTATTCACCACTTGCCATATTAATACATTTTTAAAATAATACCATCCCTATAGACCCTTGGGGACAGGAACAAGGCAAGGATATTTTGACAAAAAATCAACAGATTTATATCAGTTTGTTCCTTGTTTACCTTGCACTCTGCTCCAAGCAGTGGCAATGGAAGCAGCCAGTCCTAACACCCTGTTTCACAGCCATTCATAACCTTAGAGAAAAACTCAGTCAGATTGCCTTTCCAGGAGTACCAATCAGTTTACCTGTATGCTTAGTATATTAACCCCAGTTTTTGTGATTTCTGCCCATATACTAGAAAATACTACTGAGCTGATGTTACAAGCACAGCTCTAGCCCTCTCAAACTGTTGCTTACTAACAGTGCAGAAAGAGCAGAATGGAAACTCTGTCTGGATTTATAAGGGTGTCAGTGCAATAAACTTGACTGAATGGAATCATTGGTTGCTGGAATTGTATGCAAACATTTGCTACTTCAGTCCACTCAGTTTCTGATTCTGCTGCTCAAAAGGCAGAGCTACACATTTGCCTGCACAGCAGGGCATGAAGAGGCTGTGCTGGGAGTGCATGCCTAAAGGCAGCAGTGCTGGCAGCACTGGCAGCAGGGCAGCTACAAACCACCTGGTCTGGCAGCCAGGCTCAACCAAGTGTCATTGGCATGAAACAGGAACCCACAGGGCCAGAAAACAGCACTGCTAAAGGAGTTTGGGCCAATTTATGGATGTATCAGAATCACGTGGGAAGAGAGGAACGAGAAAGAAAGAAACAAACACACAAAAAAAAATGGTCCAAAAATAAAGCAAAAGGCTTCATTTGGGCTCAGCTTGACTACCTTGTGCAGTCCACCTTGCATGTTTCCTCTAGCCAGGAAGCAGAGAAGAAATGAAGAGATATATTTGCAGAGAACTAGAAGGCAAATCGAGAACAAAAACATACAACACTAATGGTATCTGGGAGAAAGAAACAGCAAACTACCTTTTTTTTTTTTCCTTCAGAAAGACTGTCTGATGAACAGTTTCATACCATGATTTAAAAAAAAAAAAAAAAGTCAAAATATCCTCAATGCCTTAAGGTTGAATAGAAAATTTTTAAAACCCATATAATAAAATTCTTGGGGAGTACGAGTTAGAATTCATCATTGCTCCTTCTGGATCAAAACCAAAGGCTTAAGCTTTGCTTTCCCACAGTCCAGGTAGATCCTATCTCTGGGGCAAATCTCTAAATTATATGCAGGAAAGATATCACCACTCTGACCACGGAGGACTTTATAGAACCACTCCCAATTACACTGTCTACTCTGCACAGGATGCAACACCTCACAGCAGTATGCCATTCATGTAGGACGTTTCATCCTGTTGCCAAGAAACAGTTGCTCCTGCAGAATGTTTTGATTTTCCTGACTGGAGTATTCAAGTATTTTGTACCCATGGTAAATGTCAGCTTGTTAAAAAGGAAAGCTAAGGGTCTTTTTCAAAAGCACATATGCACCCACCTTGCAAAAGTGGCCTCTAATTTCCTGTGTAGCTGTAGAGGTTTCATTTGCTGAAAGGCTGAAAGCACCCAGCTCTTCCTGTAAATATGCCATTAGCATAATATGTGTTAAAATCTTCTACAGCCACACTCTGAATTTCTAGTTGTGTATCCACACAGAGATTAGGCTGTGTCAGAAAGACAAGGAAGAATTAGAAGTTGCCAGGCATCAAACAGGACCTGAAACAGACAAAACAGGTAAATTAAACACATTACTCAATCAACAGAAATTAATTCCAGCTAAAGGACCAAACATAACCTTTTTGTTTCCTATTGTAAATAAAGTGATTTCATCTGGACTGTCTCTTAGAGGAAAGGGTAACTGAAGCATGTATTACAAAGCAAAATTTACTATGCTATCCATTGAAACAACACCCATGAGTGAAAATAAATCATCTTTGGTACTCGTGAGTTTTTTTGAAGCATTGCTCTGCTTGTGTAAAGATTTTGCTGAAGTGCTGAGCAACGTGTGTCTGAAAGGAGCGATTTACTATGCAATATCCATCGAGTTCAGTGAGCTCAAATGTAAAAGGAGAACAGTGAAACATTCAGAGCCCAGTCCAAGGGTGGCTAAGGGAGACAAGGTTGTTAAGCAGAGGATGGTCAGATGTTGCACAAATATAACATGACCATACAAACAGGATGGATCTTGGTTACAAATTTCAGTGTGAGGAGGGAAGGCAGTATTCAATATAGTTTAATCTCTCTAGCTTGTTTTGATCAACAAATGAAAAAAATTTGGAAACTATTTATTGCACAGCTATTTATTGGATCCCGGGGTGTGGTTTAGTGTTAATACCCTGTCACATTGGCAGGATGAGCTCCTTGCTGACAGAAAATACATCTCTGTTTTTCTTCCCTAACTGAGGCAGTGGTTTTTATCTGCATATCCAAGTCCACTCAGACATCTAAATACAACTGGCCTATCTGTACAGGGAACACTGAGATCACAAAGATGTCATGGAATTTTTCATCATTGATTATGCAAAGTGCTGCTCTCCTTCCCTCTGTACCATGCACTCCTGAGTTTTCCTACCCTTTCCTTCAGGTGGAAGGATTTGGAAAGGCAGCCTTGGTGGCTGCCCTTGCCAAGTCCAAAGAGATGTATCCCAACTCTTAAGAGGGCACAGTGTTTATAGTGAACAGCAAGGCATGAGGAGAACAAAAAGAAGTTTTAATTCAGCTTAACTTCCCACCTCCTCAGTGAACTATGAGAGATTTTACTCATAAACCATGCCCTCAAGCAGACAACTTACAACATCTCACAAGAGATGAATGAACAGATCCTGTCACCAGTAGACCAGGATAAGTGGGCAGGTCTAAACTCACGTGAATGTTAGTGGTCACTGCTACCATGATTCTGTTGCAGTCATACATGACAAAGAGCTGTAGGTCCAATGGAGCTGGCTGAAAGGTGCAAGAAAAGACAAAGCACTGTGGGAAAGGAGGATGTTGGAAAGATGAGCCTTGAACACCAGTACACCTCAGTACAGATTTGCCCATCACCTATCCAAAAAAGTACAGCATGACAAATATTCTTAACTTGAAAGCTGAATAGCATTTAGGGGACAAGTGGAAAGCAATTCTCCTCCACTATCACAGATGCACAGATGTCCACGTAATATCCTGGACATGAACTCCTGAGGGTTCAAGGAACATACAGGTCATTTCTCCTTTATTCTTAATTTGCTTACCTGATTTCTCCCTTTATCCTTCATTCCCTTTGTCATCTGAGGTTCTGTGACTCTGTCTAAAGAGTTTCTCTTGGTCTGCTGTAGATAGCTTTCAAACCTAAGAGATTTTTTATGCAATGCTTGGTTTACTTGTTCCAAAGTATTTTTTTAATGTGTTGAGATTTCTTTTGGATCCATTAGGGATATGATACAATGTGGCTTTTATTTGCATATTATTTTTTGTGCTTTTGAACACCAATAGAACATTAAATAAGAAGATATATAACTTTTGATGTCGAGTAAAGCTTGGAGGTGTAATTTTTGTGTATCTGAAAGCAGCTGTTGCAGGTGCAAGTGAAGATTTTCTTGTGTAAAAACTGTATTATGACTTTAGACAGAGAATATTCTGTATCTCTGTTCAAAGCAACATTGCAATTTAAAATGAATATTTGCTTTATCATGAGACTATCACATTCTAAATTATTTATTTTAAGTAAAGGAGGCAAACACCACTACAACCAAAAGGGAATCATTAAGTGATTAAGATTCCTTGTCTGTGTTCACCTCAGGGTTCTCTTCCAACATGACACATCCTTTCAATTCCTATTCATTTATAAACATGAAACACTTTCATTTCATCTAGATAAAGGAGTGCTTGTGATAGAATGTATTTCTTCTTTACATAAACTATTCTATAGTTCTGGCTGCACTGATGGCTGCTCTAAGCAAAGGCAGGTGACACCTTGCCACCCCTTTTATGCTTCCAGATTATTAGGAGCAGAACAGTGCCATTTCCAGATATATATGTGTCCCACTTTGATGAGTGGAAGTAATTTACAGGCTTTTGAATGTTGTGAGTATTAGTACAGTCATTACAGAAGGATCTTCTTTGTAATAGAAAGTGAACTGCACAGCATATAGGCTGGCTAGTTTCTCTTAGAAATTGCTTCTGTAATGGTTATTTACCACTTATCCTCAGTGCATAAAGATAAGCAGTTTAAACTGTATCTATTGGAGAAACACACAAGATATGGTATGAGGGAAAATAAACATGGCTAAGGATGTTTTATTCCTCATTGTCTTGATTCTGTGTCCATATTATGTGAATATCAGTTCAGTTACAGAGCTTCAAATGGGAATAAATGAGATATATCATTGATCCAGGACTGTTTCCTTATTTTTAGTAAGTGAAACAAGCAATCCTCAACTTGAATTGCCTTGGTTAAAGTACTCATTGCTGGTCTGAGAATCTGACACAATGAACACAGGAAAGCTTTTTGAAATATCGTTTCAGTCTTGTTCATATCTGACACAACTGCAGAGTTAAAAACACTTTACTAGACCAGGTTTCATCCCATTTCTCTCACTCCCTTATCACAACTAAATGTACTGCTCCTCTCTTACAAATATCTGCGTGTCTTGAAAGCTGCCCATTAGGCCACGTTCAACAACAGCAGTTTAAAATCCACCACAGTCTCTGTGTCTAACATTTCCAACTAGCTGGCTCTTTGTGGCTTTCTTGCTGCAAGCCTTGCTTGCAACTTACCAAGGATGCCTGAGTCACACTTCAGAGTCTGTCAGATGCTCCTAAGCATTCTTGGTTAGAACAGGAGCAGAGGGGAAAGAAAGACTTTCTGGTCTTCCAGCCTTGCTTCTCACAACTTGTTTCTGTAGCAGAATTCCCACAGCTGCCGTTCCTCTACCTAGAGAATTCAGTCAAACACAGCCTGTTACAGTCAGGATGGAAGGTGACACAAGTAATCACACTACAACTCCATGCATCAGAAGGCAAAAAGCGAGTTTAATTCTTCAACGTGTCTTTTATACATTTTCTTGGCTTTTGTGCTGCATGTCCATTGGCTCCTAAACTACTACATTACACATTATTGGTTAGCTACAACTGAGACACACTCTAGAAGAAAACAACCTCCCGCTAGCAGGTGGACATTCTTTGCTTCTGCTATTTTGGATTCTTGCTTCTTGTTGATATTAAAGTTCTCATGGGTATGAGTTGATTGTGTCCAAGTCTATATCTGAGAGACTTCCAGACCAGCTATCCATTCCCACCACAGCCCCAGACAGACTCAGGGATTTAGCACCCCCAGCCCAGGTGCAACCTACTTGCAAGGTAAGAAAAGAATTTCCCTGATTCCTTTGTCATAATGTCATAATAACATTTATTTTCATTTAGAGTTTAAATTTATAAGATGCTGAGTTTTTAATGCCTGGATCCATGCACCAGAGTCCAGATTGCAGTATACAAGCTTTTCAGGCAGCATGGGTCATTGCTAGCAGTTTCTATATACAAAGTATTTCTACATTCAGAAAAATAAAATTAAACATTATAGAGTTTTTCTTATGCAGAATCCTCACACTTGTCTAATTTCTGCACCTCTCCTCTAAGGACAACCTTTTTGACATTCTTACAAAATTCTGGCACAAAATATTTCCCTTTCATTAGCTAAGGATTTGAAGAAGAAATCTTCAGTGAGTTGAAGCTGAATTACATCTTCCCAGTCACTGACTTGTATGTAAGACAAGTATATTGTGAAATCCATCTTCCTATTAGCAGTGATGCTGTTGTTACAGGAAGAAGCAAAGTGGCTTTACTACCATATGCTCTCAAACACTGTGCTATCAACATTGTTTTGTTGCTACAATCACTCTGTGATGGCTTTGGCTGATGTAGAGTTAATTTCCTTCACAGTGGCCAGTATGGGGCTGTGTTTAGATTTGTGCTGAACACAGAGTTGATAATGTAGAGATGTTTTTGTTATTGCTGAGCAGGACTTACACAGAGCAAAGGCCTTTTCTGCTTTTCATACTGCTATGCCTGGCAAGGAAGTTGAGAGTGCACAGGATGCTGAGACGAGACACAGCCAGGACAGGTGACCCCAAATTGGCCAAAGGCATATTCCTGACTATATGACATCATGCTCAGTATATTAACTGAGGGGAAGAAGTAGGAATAGGGGAAGTTTGGAGTGACAGTGTTTGTCTTTCCAAGTTAGCATCATGCATGATGAGGTCCTGCTCTTCTGGAGATGGCTGAACACCTATCTGCCCACGGGAAGCGGTGAATTAATTCCTTGTTTTGCTTTATTTGTTTGAGTGGCTTTTGCTTTCCCTACTAAACTGTCTTTATCTCAACCCATTATTTTTTTACCTTTCACCTTTCTGATTCTCACCCAGATCCTGCTGGTGGGGGAATGAATAAGTGGCTTCATGGAGCTCAGTTGCTGGCTGGGGTGAAACCATGACACGCTGTCGTGATAGAATTGAGCTGCAACACAGAAGTCCCCAGTTTTGGCAGACATTGGTTTAAGCAAGTTTTTATTTCAATTCTTGGGTTCACATACAATTACATCTGCCAATTTCATCATAGCCTCCACCTGGGTTCTAACAAATGCTCTATTATACTTAAGACTAGCCTTTCTGTAATACACAGTCAAGCTTTTAAAACTTAAATATCTGACATTTGTCCCAGATATGTATTTAAAGTCTCATCAAGCTCCTATTAGCTTAACACCAAATAGGTTCACTCTTAAACAGCAAAATTAGCTGAAGTAACCTTTTAGTTCCTACTTTGTTCTTTTATCAGAAGTATGAAATTTATCTTTATCAAAACTAATTCCCAGTAAAAAAGGAATGTATCATGATTGATTTGATCTTCCTTCTGGTTCAGCTGTCTTGGTTTGTACACTGAGTCTTTGACCCTCTCTACTTGCTCCTTGCCTTACCTGTGTTTGTTACTGTAGCTGCTGTTCCTCCCTTTAGGTAACCTGTGCAAGAATGCCTTACTCTGCTACATGTACATCTTCATATGATTTCATGAAGATCTTCTTACAAATTGCTTCTTAAGAGCATTTTGCAGCAAAACCCTCCCAGGATGTAGTGTTTGCTACAGCCCAGAAACTGAAAATCATACTGAATATCATGGCTGCTTTTTAAATGTCAGTGCGTTGTCATCTCTAACAGTCCTCTATGATATTATGCATAGCTTTGATGCTAAAAGTTGTTTTCTTAGAAAAGACTCTACCATTATGTTTTTGACCTAGCTGGTATCAAACCATACTCCCTATAGATGATCAAAACGTTAAAGGCAACTGAATCACCTCAAGTATTTGCCAAGAGCAGTTAAATCGCTGATGATTCACTAAGCCATGACAGAAAAAATCCTATCTTTCTAAGGGAAACTATTTGGGCTTAGACAGGCAACAATATTTTCTTCTACAGCTGAAAGGTGTGTTTACTTTTCTGTTTGAAAGAACAAGCCAGCTTAGTTCAGAGGAAGAAGATACCAGGGACTACCTTCCATTCCATAGGAAAATGCTCCCTACCCAGCAGAGATAGGCCAATTCTTTCCACTTACAAAAATGTCATCTACTTATTATTTCTCCATAAAATTCAGCTCCAAAAGAATGAAAAAGATTTGAAAATACCATTTATAAGTCAAAACCACTGAAGCATCAAATTATATCAGACTCGTAAAAGTAGAAGCCTTTTGTAAGATCAAAAGCTATGCAAATGCTGCTTTGCAGCTCAGGTATATCACGTCAGGACCACAAGAACACAGTCTTCAAATTATAAGAATAAAAGTATAAGTGTATGTACCATTTTCTGTTCTTATTACAATCATGCATATTCATTAAAAGAGTCTTTTTTTCAGCTGTCTACAGCAGTGGTACAAGAAATCAGAATTATTTTGCCTATCAACATTTATTAAAGATAGTTATGAATACACTTGAATGAATGATTTAACCTTTTCAATATCCACCCTATAATTTTTGGTAGCTGGCATCCTGCCCCTACCTCACAGCCCAGAAGCTGAAACCACAAGTGTTAAGAAATCAATTGAGTTGTGGAAGAGGTTTGAAAAGGCCACTTACCGTACATTCAGCACCTGCCTTTCTCAGCTTGCATGCAGGCTTGAAACCACCTTCCCATGCCAAAGACAGTAAGCACAAATCAGAAGAATGGGTATGCCTACACTGTGGTTTGGAATCAGACAAAAATTTATTCTGCCCACGCACTAATGTTGCAGGGTATGAGCCAGCTATCATCTGGAAATTGCATAGACAGATTTGCATAGCAGGATGGCCCTGTGCTTGAACTAACATGTCCCTCTGAGGCACATATGCAATACACAAAAGTGAAATGTTTCACTGCACTCTCCATCCAACTGAAATCTCAGGCAGTGCAACCTTACAAAATGTTATCCCCAGGAAATGCCTTGAAAAAGTGAGGGTGGAAGCAGAATCAGAATGTCTTCTGTCACCATCCTCCCCATCACAGAAAGGTTTCCAGCTATTTCATTAATAATACAGACTCTTCAGCAAGGCACCAGATAACTCCATCTGTCACTGGAAAAGTTCATAGAATATCAAAACTTTTATTCTGTTTGCTTTTGCATCTCAGCACAGGAGAGTATTTCAAAGCAGGGAATATACACTTGAACTCTGACTCCACGCAATAGACAAGTACGGAGAACAGAGAGAAAACCTGGGAGAAAAAGGTTTGCAATATTTCCAGAAAAGTACAATTCCAGTTAGGATATTTGCAAGGATAATATTGCCATTTTCAAAATATTGATTTGAGAAAGCACATTCAAGTGTTCTCTCTGTTTACAGTATGCAAGATTTCAGTGTCTTTTCACAGGTTTTACCAAATTAAAGAATTTTCACTTCTGAGCTTTACATTTACACCAGAGTAGAGATGAAGCCGCTAGTCTTGTGCACAGGCTGATTAGAAGACAGAACACACAAGACAAATAATGAAAAACCTATAGATGTAATTTTAAACAGAAGTCTTCCTCTTACCGTATTTTGTCTTTATCACCAAGCCGTCTACATCTCAAAGAACCTGGCATTTCTTGAGTCATCTGAAGCATTAAAGCAGCCTCACACCAAGCAGCAACTTTTGAGATTGGCTTTTTCATCCTCCTCTGTCAGATTCTGTTTGCTTCTGATTCTTCTCATCTTCTTCCTGCAGGGAGAAAGCAGTGCACATGAAGGTAGCTGGAGCAGAGGCTCTAAGATCTTTTCTCCATCCAAGCTAACAGAATCAGTGGGTATTTCAGAAGTTTCATTTTCACCTGTGGGAGCTGTTTCCTTTGAGCTTCTCACTTGTTCTGTACAAGTTTAAATAAAAAAAGCAAACTCCACTTTAGGTGTGAAGATTTTAAATCGTTATTTGTGCTTTTTATTAACTAATGCTGGCATTCTGGCAGAACAAGTTGAAAAATCCACTAAATACATTATCCTGAAAGAAAAAAAATATCCATCGTATTCCAAATTCTAGTGACAGTGTATGATTTAAAAATGTCATCAAAAATTCTTGTAAATGCGGTTCAAACACCATTTGAGGGCGGGGAGGGGGAAAAGCATGCAGAGATTTATTACTGCATGGACTGATTTCATTCACACACAATCAAGTCACCCTCTTTCCTGCCTTAGACCTTAGCCAAAGGCAGCAGACAGAGCTAGTGAACTCTCTTGCTTTTACTATCACTGGAAGCAGGATCGGTATTGGTTGCTGCCAGACATTCTGGGCAAGTATGGAGAGGAGGAAATATCCCAAGCAACACAGCCTGTGTCTCCACTTAGTATCCCATGGGTTCACCGATCTCAAATAATCTTAACAAATTTTCCATGGTTACATGTTGTCCTACAGCTTGTTACAGTGACAGCAACTTCTGGAGGCACAAGAGTCTAGAAAACCCCATGCAAGCGCATCTGGTGGTGTTACAAAATCCTGAATGAAACCCTGCAATTTGTGTTGAATTAGAAAGCTTCCTAAAAGCGCAGGAGAGAAATTATGTTGTATCACACATCACTGTAGTGAGGGTGATTGATTGATTCATTTCTGTAACACATTTAAATTTAATTAGTAAACAGGAACAAGTGGATTGGTCTCAGTAAGACTACCATCTCCAGATCTGAGGCACAGACAGGTTTTCAACTTCGGCCAAACCATGAGTTTAGAAGTTGGGGAAAACAAAGAAATACTTTCAACTCTTCAGCAAAGATAGCAATGTTACATGAGAGAAAATAGCTGAAACCAGACAGGCAGCAAAACAGCTTCTACTCAGCCAATATGATTTCTAGTTTGAAACCTGGGAAAGTTCAGTTCCGGCAGCCCTGACTAAAATGTTCTCTGATGCTGATAATGATCAAGGGCATCTTGATAATAACTTATTATGGTTGGCCATATAACACAAAGTTAAATAACACTCTAAAGCTGACAGGGATGGAGTACTGGTGTATTCACCATAAGACCTTTACCTCAGCAGAACCAAGTTGATTTTTTCATGTTTTTAGGTGCCTCATGCACATTATTACCTTGATTTCAAAGATCCTGTATGCCCTATTTACTCTTCTGTTTCTGGAACCCTCCTTAATGGCAACAGGTACTTTGAACTTTCAGATTCTGTACACACTAAGATATAAGAGCAAAGTAACAGCTGTCTCTACTGTTTCTGCCTTTGTCTTTGATTTTCATCATCTTCCCTTTCCAACAATATGACACAAATTAAGGTGCTGAGGAATGCAGCACTCCTTTGCTTTAAAAATATTAGCAGAATATGAGCATGACATGAAACTTCTCCCATATTCTGTACCGCCCATTATCTGCAGACTTAAGCAAGGAAGTCAGTCAAGAAGCTTATTAGGATAGGGGAAATACTGTATTAAAAGAGACACCATAATTTCAATCCCACTCTCTACTTTCACTGTTTAAATTCACATAACTTATCTAATCATTACTTTTAGGAATGGGAAATGAGACAACCTCTTTTTACATATGTGATGTGGGGGATAGGTATTTTTTTTATTTTCATAAAGCTTTCCACTGAGCCAGGAATTCATGTACATTCATAATTAAATATTATTTTACTTTTAAATCAGATATTAATGATATATATGATTCATGTTCTGCAAATTGAATATTCCAAGGGGAGGGACTTCTGTTAAAAGGCACAATAAAGTGCCTATCTTCTGGATAGAAGAAGACCTGTCTATTAGATGGAACAGGAAATAGATAGACAGCCTGAGGAGTTTTCAGGTAGACATGAAAGTCACAAGTATGTGTGTGAATTAAAAAGAACAGATCCATTCATCTCTGTCTCTTTATACCTGGGCTGAATGCTAAGAGCCATCTGTCAAAACTGTAGATGAGGCAATAAGAGCATTTTGCTTATCTTTGAATAAATTAAGTGCCTCAGACAGGATTTCAGCAGCAGCATGGTGAGTTAAGTTGATTCTCTCACAAACCACCCTGGAATTGTCCTTTCTGAGAAACACCAAAAGAGTTTTTGATGGGTATTCTCAGAGGTGGAAGGAGAAAATATACAAGACATTTGGAAATCAGCTCTTCCATTTCAGTATTGTCTTTCTAATTGTCACTGTTCTCCTTTCAGAGCAGACAGCTGTTATATTTCTTAAGCAAAAACAGGCTAACTGGACGTGGTGGGTTGACCCTGGCTAGATGCCAGGCATGCACTAAAGCTGTTCTATCATTTTCCCTCCACAAGTGGACAGGGGAGAGAAAATATTATGAAAGGTTCATGAGTTGAGATAAGGATCAGAACAGATCACTCACTAAATACTGTCAGGGGCAAAACAGGCTTGGAGTAGAGATATTAATTGAATTTATTGCTAACAAAATCAGAGCATGATAATGAGAAGAAAAAAAATACATTAAAACACCTTTCCCCCACCCCTCCCTCCATCCCAGCTCTACCTATTCCCTCTCAATGATATGAGGAGATGGGAATGAGGGTTATGATCAGTTCATGATGTGTTATTTCTGACACTGTTCAGGAAGAGGAATCTTTCCCCTGTTCCATAGTGGGGTCCCTCCCATGGGATGATGCCTTTTTCAGGGCTGGCAGAAAACAGAAAAAATAGAGACAAAAATTATGGGGAAGGGGAAGCAGGTACCTTTTATTCGCTCGAGTCCTGGGAAAGGGGGAATGGGCAGTTCCTCTTTCTGATGGCAAGCAAGTGGTTGTCCTGAGTTGTGTCTTCATTGATGTTTGGGGTCCCCAAGAGAAAGAGCAAACCCCGAGCGAGAACCCATATTTACAGTGAGTTTTATGATTCCATGTAGTTGACAGAGATCTCCCAATTAGAGCAGGATGCAGTTACATGTTGTAGTGGCCCAAGGCTTGCTGCCTGGGGCTGCTTGTGAGAAAATCCTTCTTTCCCATGGGAGGTATGAAAACAATAAGATAAACCACCTGTTGTTTGTCGTCCTTGTATGATATGTTTTGGATTAGGGTGGTATAGAACCTAGCCAATCATATACCTGGGTTCCTACTATATAAAAAGGACAATACAATAAACGGGGCTCACTGGCTGGCTCTCTGATCTCTGTGAACCAAGCTGTGTGCTGTCTCATTATATAACCTCACCACTACAACATGTAAGATGGGCATTGGGTCCCCTATTACTTCCGTGTCTCTAGCATCAAAGGAGATAAAGTGTTCTCTTCTCATGGACAGCACGGGACAACATGGGGGGCAACAGGCCCCTGTTATGACTAGGGTAGCCAGCATGGACCAGGGCATGGGTCTTCTGTCTTCTATTATTTACCAGTCCTATAAACATTAGCAATGGAAAACTACAGGGTTTTCTACATAGGGAATTAGAGTAGCAAAATGAAAAACAAAACTCCATTTTGGCATCAGTTCTCCATTAATTTCTCCAACATGAGTCCCTCCCATGGGCAACAGTTCTCCATGAATTTCTCCAAAATGGGTCGTTTTTCCATGGTCCTTCAAGGACAGACTGGTCCAATGTGAGTTTCCCACAGGGCTGCAAGTCCTACCAGGAAAACTGCTCTAGTGTGGGCTCCTCTCTCCACAGGTCTGAAGGTCTCTGCCAGGAACCTTCTCCAGCACTGGCTTCCCATGGTTTCACAGCCCCCTTTCAGGCCAACACCTCCTCCAGTGTGGGTCTTCTCCATGGGCTGTAGGTGGATCTTTGCATTTCTGTGGACATCCATGGGCTACAGGGGCACAGCTGCCTCACCATGGTCTTCACCAGGGGCTGCAGGGGAATCTCAGCTCCAGCACCCAGAGCACCTTCTCCCTCTTCTCCACTGACCTGGGTGTCTTCAGAGCTGTTTCTCATATATTCTCACCCTGCTCTTCTCTGGCTATAATTGCAACTGTGCAGTAACTTTTTTTTCTCATCTTAAATCTATTATTCCAGAGGTGTAACCACCATTTCTGATGGGCCCAGCCTTGGCCAGAGGAGGGTCAGTCCCAGAGCTGGTTGGCATCGGCTCTGCTTGACATGGAGGAAGCTTCTTGCAGCTTCTCAGAGAAGTCACCCGTGTAGCCCCTCTGCTACCAACACTGGTCACAGAAACTCAACACACCGGAGCTACTAGAAACTTCTTAGGACTGTCCCACTAAGGGGTGAGTTACTCTGAGAAGGAGCTGCAGGATTTGAAACATCTGAACATCACTGTGGCCAACATCACTGATGGAAAGAGTGTTTCTACATATAAAGCCAAGGGATCTACTACTGGAAAGATCCAAACATGCTCACAAATGTGGGAATCCTTCAACAGACCAGTCAGGCCTCCAAAGAAGATAACTCAAATATTAACAGGAACTGTAAATTAGTTCTTCCCTATGCTGTAAATGATGCATGCATTTGGACAAGTTATTTAACTTTCATTTTTCTCTTGGAGAAAGTAGGAAAATAGTTTCTATATTGTCTCAACTATATTACATTAATTTATTATATTTACCTGATGTGTCCCCTAGCCTATATGCTAGGGATCTCTTCAATCAATGACCCAAAATGACAACGAACTCTAAATAATGCTGTAATCTATAAATAAGCAGTTCCTGTGTATCAAAAGAAAACTTTCCAAAGCAGCAGAATGGATCTAGGACCAATAAAAGACCAATAAACTTTGTAATAAGAGCATTTTGGGTGGGGAGAGATGGGGAAAATTGCTGGGAGAACAAATTGGAGAGCAAAAAGTGTCAAATAAAAAGTTTTCTTCTGGAAGCCTGACCTTATAATTATAGTATGGATCTCAAATGAGCCACGCTGAGTTCCCACCTCTTCCACAGATTTCTGGCACAGCCTTGACTAATTAAACAAATCAATTTGTACCACAGAATAGACAAGCATAACCATAGCCCTCCCTATTGACTACTCATGTCTAGTTAGACTGTTAGAATTAGTTGCTTCTTATAAGGTACAATTTGTTCCCATTTAAGTTTTTGTGCAGTGTTCTTGGCACAGCTGGTGTAAAGGTTTTGAGTTTTACAAGTAAAAAAACAAGGTGAAGAAGGACTTTATTGAGCCTTGTTATTATTCAAGTCTCTTGCTAGAGTGAGTGTAGGAGCTTTTCTTCTTAAGACAGATTTTGCAGAATGACGTGAAATTCTCAGAAAGATTGGCCTTGACATCTCAGCAATGCAAATGAAAAGCAGAGGATTTGCACATGAAGTGGTAGGAGCAGCATACTGCTGGACTCTCCATGGAGAAGTGGCACAGTCTGCGAGCATCCTGGCACCCTTGACCCATTATCTGCTTGTGATTCTGAGTATTTTTAGCAAACTCCTTTTGGGAGGGTAGAGCATAAATTGTCGTTTGCAGCTTACAACAGGAATTTCAGTACACAGCATTACCATAAACTAAGGAGCATGGATATTGAGCACAGAGGGAGAGAGATCATAAGGTTCCTTAAGGTTCCCTCCCTGCCTCATATTCAGTGATGAAATTTCCCTAGTGTGAGCTGTAAGCAGAATAAATCTGAGCCTTCTAACAAAACATCAAATATTTTTTTTCAGACTGAATCAATTAGGTTGACCCTACCTGAGGTCCTCACACAGATTAAGGGTAGCCTCTGTTTGTGTGACTCTCACACAAATCCAGTAGAGTAGTTTGAGCTGCCATTCTGACTTTCTTGTTTACCTGCCTTTTGTAGCCTCTGGGTACAGGTAATGCCTTCTCTTCTGTTCTCTACTCAGCAGAAAAAAAAAATAGTCTAAAACTATGTGTATGTACATATTTATGCATCTTATAACAGTAATAACTTAGGCAATTAATCCCCTGTACTAGAGAAAGTATTTGATGGTGCTCTCTTGTCTATAGTCAATGAATACACAATCATTATATTGATAGCTTACAACAGGCACATTTTTCTTTGGCCCTGCATGTGTTGTAACCACAGAGAAACACCTGATTTGTTATTTATTGCTTTACTGGTTATGTCATTTGCCTTCTTACCACAAGAGTCAACTCCATAGTATTGTCTTCAATATTTCAAGTCTAAGCACCTTCATCTGAGGAGCCTTAAAAAGACTGACCTGACAAAGATAAAACTTCCATTTCTGAATTTGAAATGTGAATTTAATCCTATTGAGTCTCATCTGCATTTAATGCTTCCAATTACTTGAAATTTTGTCAGACTGGGGGCCAGGACAGAGAATTCTCATCTGGAGTATACACTGATAGTCTTGCCACACATAAAGGCTCAAAACTGGTTTTCTCCATCTGTCAGGGTAGATGGACAGTTTACATAGCTGAGCATAGGAAATTCCACACTCCTACCTCTTGAGTGAGCTCTGGAACTTAAAGCAATTAGCTGCACACAGGGAGAATGCATGTTATATTTTTTAAAGAAGGTTTATTTTTTTCCATGTACTTTTTCTCTACCGCTGAAATTCTTTTCCATGGCTTCATGGCAGGGGTAAGACCCACAGTCAGAAAACAGCTAACAACATACCTAGAAAGTGTGTCACCTTCACCTGTGTGTCTTCTCAGTCCTGGACTGGCCCAGGAGTTGTGAAGCCCTGCTAATGCTTAGAAAAACCCATATAAATTGCAACTGTTGGCCTCTGGCTTTAGGGTTGCAAAGTTCCCTCATGTATTTACTCAATGTATATTCCCTCAAGTATGTATTTTGTCATAGTTCCTAATATAGTCTACCTTCTTTGTCAACAAGAAATTCAGCTGCAATATTCAAGATTTGCTCAGCTTTCAGGTACCAATTCTGGACACAGTTGTTGTCACAGGGAGGCTGAAGTAGCAGATTTGTGCATGGACAAATTGCTGCCACACTTTCATTAGCGATGTCATTACATACCAATACAGGCAAGTAAGTGCATTGCTCCAAAGGGATTTTAAAGCAATCAGACTGTTTCAAAGGAGACCCTGGCCCATAATAGGTAAGATTAAGTAGCTGCTGGATTCTAGAAGGGAGAATAATTGTGCAAACTATCTCTTTTTAATCTTTCCAGATATTTCTGAAGTGTCTTTTTCAACATGGGACAAGTACATGAGGGACATATACAGCAGAGTAATGGTACAGCACTGTTTGTCTTTACTTGGCCCTTCCAACTGCAAGTGTTTTGATAAATATTTGTATCAGATCATGGTCTC
This sequence comes from Climacteris rufus, assembly GCA_013398175.1. Taxonomy (NCBI): domain Eukaryota; kingdom Metazoa; phylum Chordata; class Aves; order Passeriformes; family Climacteridae; genus Climacteris; species Climacteris rufus. The sequence goes on from VZRZ01005248.1 coordinate 115,286, forward strand.
TTCCCTGTTCTACATCTAGTCACAACTGCCTGAGTAAAGAACAGTACTGATAATCATAAAGTCCAAACCTTTCTCTCCTGAGGAAAATAATCCCCCCAGAGATCAAATAGTGTGGGAGATCTAATATTCACACAGGTATCAGTAGAGCAGAAGGAATATGTATAAAAACAGAATAAGTTTGAATTCTAAAAGAAATATATTTTTAAGGAGCTCTACCCAAGATTAAACTTGTTTACTCTGAAGCTACTTTAGAGTTTGGGTATAGGTCTATGTAAGAAAAAACTCTAAAACTACTTCATTCTGACAAGGATGTGGTGGTCCAAAAATCTATTCTATTCCTAAATTGTGTGCTAAATTGTTCATTTAAAAATCTCACGTTCCATCAAAATCTTCTCAGGAAATGTGCACTACTTAAGAATTTTTCAAGTAATTAAAATCAATAAAAAGTTTTTTTGTCAAGTGGCATTGCAGCCTCAGTCTTTTGGTGAGTCTGCAATAGAACTAATTCAGGCAGGGATAAATCTTGAGTCAGCTTTGTCTTCCTCCTTTTACTGTTCCCATTATAGAGTCTCAATTCAGCTGCCTTGTGGCTTTTCTCCCTTATCTGAAGATCTTGTGGACTTACTTAATAAAGAATGGGACACCTGACATATTCTTCTATAAAATGCCTCAAAAAGGTTATAGGAACGTTTTAATTTCTGAGAAATGGTTTATTCTCTTAATTTCCTTAGAACCCCATTGGTCCTGTCCCAGTAAGGCTCATCAAGACTTAATCATAAACATTCTCATTTCAGAATGCTCCCTCATTTTCCCCCTTGAGTCAGGCTGATGCAGATTCTAGTTGGAGTGATAGATGAATAAGAGACAAAGAATCAGAAGGAATGTAAGAGACTACATGTCTTAAAACTAGATTTCAAAAGCCAACAGGTTTTCTAAACAGGTTTGTTGGTTCTTCCAGTCCCAAGAGTCTTTACATATAACTATTCCAAAACAGGAAGGAATAATTTTGCGTGTAGAGAATCTACTAGAATATTCATATTCGGTTATAAGAAATTAGGTTAAAATCCCTTTAAACATTACTTTATACTTGTTTTTAGAGCAGCTGAAAATTTTGGGGTAGTTTTGTTATCTGAATTGGACATTGCATTGTCATCTAGTGTTCAAAACCAGCTTGTATAAGACAGTAATTAATGCATGTTTTATTTAAGATTTTGCTCTTATTTTAGCAGGGCAATATATTGTTCACACCACTGAGACTTCAACTTGCACAGAATGAACACAACCATTATAGCTGTCAGGAATCTTGCTGTGTCAGCATTCTTCCTACACTCAACTCTCCATCCCTGCTTGCACAGCTGTTACTCTATTCAAAATAAAACACTTAGATCCAAAACATCTGTGGTTTTCCAAAAGCTGTTAAAAGTCACAAACTTGCTCTTAACTCTAACATGTATTTGGAGGGTGAATAAGGAGGTTAGGCTGGCACATGTGATAAACTCAATAAACAGACTTGCAAGACCAGCTCAATGCAATTCAATGTTACCTTATGTGAAAGGAGTAATGCAAACAGGAGGTATACCTTGAACCCATCATCCATCCAGCCATCCATATTCCAAGAGGAAGATGTTCCTGCCAAAATCCATGTGAATATTAAAAGCTGTTTAGTCCAGGATTTTTTGTTATTGTTTGTATTAATGGAGTTTTGTTTCTATTACTGTTTTCCCAGTCCCTTTTTATATGCAGAAACAACTATATTTACATATGCAGTGGAGGATTCTGCATGGATTGGGTTTTTTTCTCCGCACTATTGATAAGCCACAGGTTTTAAAATATACTTCCATGCAAGAAAGAAAAAGAAGTAGTGGCAGTAAGGTGACCAGCCACTTCACAGAGAACTCAGACAGAAAAAAATGTAAATAATCCATAACATAAAATGGGCTTGCTGTTTGGTAAATGCTTGCAAGTAATGATTGTTTCTATAAAAATTTGGATCTGCTTATGAACAGGAAAGAAAAGAGGTACATTCATTCAGATAATTCACAGTGGTACTTTGACGGAGATAATAGAAAATGTCATTACCCTTGAAAGAAACTACAATAAATGTGGTATTTTCTTGAGGATATAAACTGTTATTGCATTGTTCATAAACTCCAGGAGCATTACAATTTTAACAGATCTAAAAAGTTAAACAAATCTATCATAAATATCTTCTGTGCCCAGAGGTAGGTCAGAAGTACATAGAAAAACAAAGCAAGCCAATCCAGTTTTATGAGACTAACAAATCTCCATTAATGACAGAAAAAGTACATAGATAAATTGCAAAAATGGATCAAATCTGAACTGGTAAGACCCTAAGATCCTTTTTGATTTGCAGTTAAAAAAAAAGAAAAAGCTAGATAAAATTTTATAGTATTGTTTCACCCAGTAAATTCTTTATTTTTAACATTGTTATTCTTTTCGGCCTTGATTAAAAACAGACAGTTTTTTTTATTTTCTGGCATTTATTTAAACCAATTAAAATTGCCTAATCACACTTGGGGTTGTGGCTGATCTCTTATTAATTTATCATTTTTAATACCTTATTCTATTCACATACTCTATATATGCAAATAAAAATGTGCTTTGACCACAAACAACTGACACTTTCTAGGTTAAGTATTGCCACCACAAACAGCAAACAAATAAACCCTTGGATCTTTTCTACCCAGCAGAATAAATAAATTGACATCAAACTTTCAATGAATTATAAGTTCAAATTTAGGAAGGACTTTGACTTCCTGGAGGGAGTCCAGGGGAGGGCCATGATGATGATTAGAGGGATGGAGCACTTCTCCTAAGAGGAAAGGCTGAGAGATTTGGCATTGTTCAACCTGGAGAAGGGAAGGCCTTGGTGTGACCTAATTGCAGCCTTCTGGTACCTGAAGGAAGCCTACAAAAATGATGGGAAGAAAGTTTTTACAAGGTCATGCAGTGACAGGACAAGGGGGAAGGGCTTCAAACTAGGTTTAGATTCAATATAAGGAAGGAATTTTTTTTACTGTGAGGGTGGTGAGGCACTGGAACAGGTTGCCCAGAGAAGTTGTGCATGCTCTGTCCCTAAAAGTGTTTAAGACCAGGTTGGATTTGTCTTTGAGCAACATGTCTAGTGAAAGGCATCCCATGGCAGGGCAGTTGGAATGCAATGATCTTTAAGGTCCCTTCCAACCCAAGCCATTCTATAATTTTATGATTCTATGAAATAGGAATGAAATATATGCTCCTCATAGGAGCATATATAGTGTCTGTTGATTTTATATGTAGAGTTCTACCATTGTTCTGAATAAGATATTCCACCAATTATGCATACTAGTAGCAATTCATGAGAGGTATTAGATAAAGAAAAAAATCAACACTGGTAGTTTGTTTTTTGAAATAAGATTTGAAATTAAGCAGGGAAGGAAAACTATCTAATTATTGATCTCACCTGCAGCAGGTTTTCATGCAGAAGAAATGTGCATAGTTTGAATGGAGTGTTCCCCTCTCTTAGGAAAATTTTGCTTCGGAAATACACTCTCCAGTTAAATTGAGCTAACATTCAACAGGTTTAAATATAGAACTAAACCTATGCATTTATCCATGCCTTAATTTTAACACAATTTTATTTTTAAATCTTCTTGGCTTTTACCTTCTTTTCATTGTATTTCCAGAGCATTATTATACATATTTCTAGGAAGCACAAAGCCACTATGACAAGCCTCAGTACACTGGGGACATTCTTTGTTAAGCCTCAGAGTAATAATTTGATTCTTATATACTCTTTGACCATAGTAGCAGAAGAATAGATGAAACCCCTTCTTATAAACAAACTGAACATAGACAGTGTCTGCTTGGTATACAGAGATAACACAAATCTTTAACTGACACAAAAATCTAGATAGTGTATCAAAGAACTTCAGTGACCTGTTCTCAACTTTACACATTCTCTGAATTAAAAAATAAAAAAGTAGTTAATTTTTATAGAGATGTGAGATAAACCACCCTAACCCAAAAGCAATATTAAATTTGGTATTCAAGTGTCAAACGGAACCACTCTCATTTAGTGAATGTTTGTTGAAAAAATCCAGCTCACCAAAATATTCATGAATATCATGGACTTTTCTTTCATCTTGTTGATGAGTGGCTCAGTATACGTAAACTATTTCATTATGTTCTTTTACCTTAGAAAATTTTTGGGAAGTAACAGTTTTGTAAGCACCCATACATACTCATAATTTCTTACCAGAAGGTGAAAGCTCAGAGAAAACAATGTAATTCATCTTACCTTCTGCTCACAAATCCAAAAACTCATCTCTGTAGAGTACAAGCTGGCAAAAAAAGCCCACTTGGCCTCAGCCACTCTGAACATTTTTGGAGCCTCGATACTCCAAACAATGAAGAGCACTGAGAAAAAAAAACACTACAGGAAAAGCAGGGGGGAAAGGAACATTAGTTTAATTGTGGGTTTGTTTATTTCAGACTGTTGTCAGTGTGAGGTGGAACCAGGATATTGTCTTAACATATCTGCCAGTTGTGATTGTCTCAGAAAGAGCAACTATATAATACAGATGAAAACACATTTTTGAAGGGATTGAAATGCTGCTTATTGATGTGGGAGAATACCTGCAAAGAGATGGTACTTGCATTGTATTGACCATTTGGAAAAGTGGAATCAGAGTGACACCTGGTAAGGAGTGGTCCATTTCCCCTTGAGTCCTGTCCCCTGGGTGAATGTCATCAATAACGTAATGTGGCTTTAAAAAAGTCTTGTTCTTTTGTCCCTGGAGTTCCATATCAGAACAAGGGAACTTAGTTTAGTCTGTGAATTGAGACAGGAAAGCACATGGGAAACCATGAAAAGGGACATTTGTTGTCTTTCCTTACTTGCAAGAACACCGGGTGCAGTAGAGCACAGAGCCCTATGAAGTCCTCTATGGCCCCTCTGACTACCCTTGGCAGCCCTAAATTACATCTGTCACTCACGGGAGCAGCAACTCCCCTGACAATACACAAGGAGATCCATTTAGTCCTGGTAGTGAGAAGTGGCATATCAAAAAATCCAGCAATTTTTCCAGGGATGTACTTGATTTTTATGATGCTGCTCAGTCCAGACCTGACCCAGAGTGACTCTGCAGCCAGCTGATTGTAACAGATTACAAAAGTACTCAGCTGCTCTTCCTAAGAGGGTTTGTCCAAGAGTGATATCCATTTTTGGAGATAGAGGCAAGGAGCGCGAAGTGGAGCTGCAGGAAGACCAGGGTCAAGCCAGGGAGGGGATGGGAAGGAAACTTTCAGACCCTTGATCATATAGAGGAAGGAAGAAAGCAAGCAAGCAAGCAAACAAACAAGCTCTCTGGTAAGCCAAACACAAGAGGCTAGAGTTCAATCAGGGAGTGAAGCCAAATGTATCAAACTGGACAGAATGGCTTTTAGCACAACTGTAGTTTGCCCACAGGGTCTTACTACCGTCTTTGAAATGCTTCCTCTATGACTGTGTACACAGTAGTGTTCTGATATAAAACATCTTATACCCCAGAAGAGAAAGATTTAACTGCATTCCCAAGCATTCCAGCATTAAACATCATATTTCAGTATTAATCTCCCATGTGAGTTTGCACACGAACATCAGAAATTCAAATTTAGAAACCAGTTAAAATATCTCTTTATATAGAAATTGGAAAAAGTATATTAAATATGACACTCCCGTTGTCTTCACACATCTCTGTGTTCAGCTAATTTCCCTATGTCTTTTAAAAAGCATGTCTTGCATTCCCTAAATGGATCAGCCTATCTCCAAGGTATGGCAAGAAAACGAAAGAACATCACTCCCATGCACCCTTTGCTGTTTGGCTCTCCAGATTAAAAACTAGAGATAAGTACTTATCTGCTTTGTAGCAGCAGTCACAAAGCTGATTTTCTTCAAGAATATAGTACAGCAAAGTATGTACCTGAGGAACTAGCCATATTTGCAATTTGCTTCTTAAAGTGAACTACCAAAAACAGCAAAAAAGAAAAAGGTTTTTAAAATATCAGTATCATTCACAATTAACTTGTGGGTATTTTGAATAATTCTGGTGCTGAAGACACATCTCTTTTTAAAATATTATGCACAGCATCATATTTTCCTTGTCTTTCAAATCCATTGCTGTCCCATTCCTGCAAACATAACTCCTATAATTCCACCTACTTCCTATTCCCCCCAAACATTGTTTCTTCACCTTTTCCAACACTCAGCCTCACAAGTTTTTTGACAGAAGGCTCTAGTGGATGCTTGTCACTCACCTTTCTGGCTACTTGTCCTTAGACTGCCCTACCATATCAGGTATCACAAGGACATTCATTCTCACTGCCTTCAAAGACTATACAAGTTAACCAGCAGCTTTCTGTAAACTAACACTTTTAAATTACTTCTATTCACACTCTTCAGCATATTCTGCTTTGTTAAAGATTTCAGGACAGATCTTAATGGTTTGCCTGCCTGAACATGTTGCCCATTTTTTTTCAGGCATTTTCCTTCACAGCAAGATAACACCAGTAAAAAAAAACACCCCACAAGAAATTTGTTTCAAAAAACAAGCCAGTGTACTTATTTGCCACAAAACAGATGATTAGGAAGAAATCACAAGCAATGTTTTCTGACAGCATCAAAACTAACAGAAGTCTTCTCCAATTTTGATTAAATCAGAACACACTGAAAATAGGTCCCTTTTTTTTTTTTTCAGACCACCCCAAAGACAAACAGAAAAATGTTTACAGGACTGAAATAAACAACTATGTATTAGTGTATTTCATATGGACAAACAGAAAAAGGTATAAAAAAAAGATCCAGGGTTAAAAATAAACATAATTGAGTTTCCCCTTAGGTGTGTAAACCATCTCTGCAAACACAAGTCTTGATCTCTCCGCTTTCCATAGACAGTTTTCAAGTGAAATCCATGTAGTGACTAGTCTTCCTAAAGTTGAGCTAAAAATAAAAAGCTAAAATGAAAATATTTTTAAATTACTGAACTTGGAAAAAAACACATAATATGTAGTACAAATGTGTCATATACTACATGTAAGCTGTGAGGAGCACTAGACAGCAAATAGGCTGCATTCATGCTGTGAAAAAAAGTGTATAAAGTGTTGAGTGTGCACCTTTGACAAATGCATCACAACAATATATCTGCTCAAATTCCCAAATCCTTGCTCTGGACAGTCCTCTTTCTACCAAATGTAGAAATAGTGTTGAAAAAGCATTAAAGAGTTTTAAAAGAGGTGTATGTCAGGGTTAGAGTGCAAAAATAAACTGCATAAACAGATGTTGTTGAGATTTTCCAGACATTGTAGGTGCTGTAACTAAATGTTTCTAAGAGAAACCGGGCAGTCATGAGACACACCACCACTGAAAGGGCACAAAAAGTTCAATGTCACTTTATGCTGCCTTCTCTTGACCTTCAGGCTCTCAGATACAAAGCACAGACTACCAGTTCCTCCTACAACAAGGTTTATTGTTAAGTCTTCCAGAAGTTTTGTTTGCAGGGCTTACATGAAACAAATATATTATGATGTGTGTGAACATAAAAAAATAATATGAAAAAGGTTAAATTTAATTGGAGTTTGGGCCAGAAACCCTGACTGACCTTTAGTTTAACTAGGGTAACTTTATTGCTCTCTTCTTTTGTCATTGATGGTAGCAGAGTAGTTCATAGAATGCAATGGGGATGTGGTGAAAGGTGGTTCAATGGATCCGAAACACACTTCATTCTTGGATTCCCTGAAATAATTATTAGGCAAATACAGTATTTGGCATTCTTGTTTGTCACTGTAAACTAAATCTTGAGCCATAGTTGAAACCAGAGAACAAGAATGAGCCTCAGCACTTTCAGTGGTTTGAACCTTAATGGATTATATTCAATCAGAATTCCAATCTGAGGCCAGAAGTAAAGCATACAGCATACTATTTCATGGACCTCACAAGGATTTAAAGAAATAATACAAAGGAAACCAGCACCCACATTTCAGTAAGTGCTGCTTGGCTTTACACTGAAAGAAAAGTTATTTGGAAGGATTGAAAAATCATGTCTAGGCAATGGCTGTCTCTAAGCCAGGGCAGCCATAATAGGTCGATACTTCAGTAAAGAAAATCAGTGACAGCCCTTGCACTGAATACATCACCAGTTTAAGAAAACGTTCTCACGGACAGTTAAGCTCATGTTCACTGAGCAAGAAGTAAAGAGAGGACAGGCCTGACCTGAGACCTGTGAAACCACCTGTAATAATAGTGAACAGCAAATGTGACTGAGCATCAAAGAGGTGCTGCCAAATGATTCAGGGCCAGTATGAATAAGCTGCTATGCCAGAAGGGAGTGGCTTAATTTTTTTTTTTAAATCCTCTATTAAGTGATGGAAAATTAGAAAATAGCTCAAAATAATAGTCAATGATTTTCGGACACTGTCTTTGGAGTCACAGCTATTAATTACTGCTCTCAGCACTGCAAAGTTCTTTGATTATAGTAGAAGTTAATATTCACACACTGTCAACCAACCTAATAAAATATGAAAGAAAAGGAGGTCTTCTCTGAAGTGATTTTATGTGGGGTAGTTAAAAGGAATAGTACAAAATGTCACCACTGGTAACACCAGCAGATGCCAGGATTCATCTTTCATAGCTTGAGATATCAAGAAATTAGGTCTCTGAATCTAAACTAAGAACCTTCGTCTTGTGTTATAATCAGTGGGGGGAAAATATAAGCGCTGTTCAAGTACAATTCATCTAAACTGTCTCACATATCTGCCTCAGGCATTATCACAAATGAGTGGTTTAGGTCACTCAAAGAATCAGAGCCTTATTTCCTGCAGCTACATGTAAAAAATTCTGGACTGTCTCACTATAATTAATGTGTCAATGACTAAGCAAAAATCTCAGTCTTCATGATAACCTGATATAATTTCATTTTCTTTTAATAAATGCTTACTTGATATTTATGGATTTAAAAGCTCTTGATGAAGGAAGAATCAAAGAAAGCTCATCTCCAAGATCTGTCAGAGTGCCTCCTCCTCTCTTACAATACTTACCGTGAAAACAACATAGTACCAACAACAGTAGTTCTGAAAAATAAAATAATACCAGTGGCCACTAGACAACTCACAAAAAACATGAGTAGTTTTGAAGAGAGAAGTTGAAAATATGCTGTTCTGTACAGTATTTAATAATATTAAATTAGACTGATGGTTAAACAAGGAAAGAAGTACAAAAGTATTTTGTAGTACAGAAGTATTTTGTTTCCTCAAAATTAGTTTCCTCAAAATTAGTTTCTTATTCTTCCTCCCTTAGTGTCCCTAGCTACACAATTTTTTTATTAAATACTGATAAAATTAAGAATGTGCTTTATATGACAAATATACAAGATGCTATAAATTCTATAGTTAATTGGTGTTTTCCCACCAAGAGTGAAAGAAAAATATATTTCTGCTAACAAGTGATTTATGTTTAGTTCAAACCTTGGGCTAGGCAAGAACATATCATAAACTTCTACCTTCCTATATTCTAGTAGACACAAATACAATTTACTTTCCCTGTAATTTTAAAAGTTACTAAAAGGTTTTATAGCTCCTACTGCTTTTTTCAGTCTGCAAACTGCATACTATAGTCTGTGCAACATTTCAGTAATATCCAATTATAAACCTACTTATACAAAACATCTCAATTTTATGCTTTAGGAAGCTGGAAGCTTGAAAGTTTACTGGAATCCTCTACACTGATATGCACTAGATGTGAAATATTCATTATCAAATCTTCTATATTGTAGTCTGGTTTTCAGAAATTCAAAAGGCATTTAATCCCTTTGTTATTTCCTTTGTATACTACTCGTGGCTGTGTATTATGCACTATGAAATTAAAACAGTTCACCCCACTCCTACGTTATCTTTTTTTATCATTTCTGCTACTGTTATTAACTGAGACAGAAACATGTACTTGTGAAAGACTTGTCACCAGCAGTTGCCACACTTCATTCCTCTTCCATACAAATATGTACACACACACACCTTTGAGGGCTTAATCACTGACATCTAATGCATGGGCACATATCAGTTAACATCCTGAAAAATCAGCTTTGTTGAGTTTTATTTGCCCAGAGAGCAGGACTTGAGGCCACTCACAGATTCTACATAAGAGATATATTTACATTTATTTGGGAGTTGTGCTTACTCAACATGGTTGGATACAGTTCAGATCTTCCCAGTGTCCCTTTTTGGTCACAATCAAGAGCCAATGCCATAAAAAAAAAAACAATGTAGTAGACTAAATATTGGTTTTCTTTAATTTGTGCTAGTCTTTAATATTCTAGAATGTAAGCTAAGTCTCTTTAAAACATTCTCTTATAGCAAGTCATTCATATGACTTAAAAGTGTATAAAATTAGGGATGACAGTCTATAACTTAATTTATTCCCCAAAGGCACATTTTGAAAAACAGATATTAAAGAGGTGAAGAGAAATAAATAAAATTGAAGGAGATGAGGTGGTAAAGCAAAAACAGGATACACTGCTTTATTTATTCATACCATAATCCTACATTTAAGTCTATGTAATGCTCTCTTATGGTTGATATTTTCCTTTTATAAAGTCTCAGCCTATTGGATATACACACCATCTCACTCCATTCTTCGCTTTTTCGGAAACCAAAAACTTCTGATTGTTGTGTTTTCATCTTTGCAAAGATATTTTCAACTAAGCAACAAGAGCTGTTTCCCATGTTAATGATATGCTTACAGTTCAGTCTCCTTGCTTGCTGAGCCTCCCATTGAAACGGATGTATTTGTGTGGAAAAAAATTTTAATGGCTTCATATTGCAACATTCACTTTGGTATTTGTGGATGAAGACTTAGCAGAGTGCAGGAAAACATTTCTGTTTCTGTTTCCTTGTACAGGACATCTAAGAGATCTGGAACAATTAACAACCTGCAGGCTTCTGCAAAGCTGCCTGCTTCACTCCTAGCTTACTTCAGCTAGGAGTGCAATTGGCGGAGGCTGGTCTCAAACCATTTCCTTCTTTCATCTTCTGCTCTATGTATGTGCCATCTGATGGCACACCTATTTAGCACTTCAAGTTCAGTGTGCACTCACATATACAGCCACTTCTGGTGTTTCCCACATCACATATGCCTGGGGAACACACAAGGGGGAATTTGAATTTATACATTTCACATATACATTTTACTTAAAGTCCATCCAGGGATTTACCAGATCCTTGGGGCTTTTACAGGAATCAGCCAAGAATTTCTGGTGTTTCCTCAGTTCCATGTGAGTCAGCACACATAGGGAATCACAATCATTAAAATAAAGAGAATTTTTTGCATTTTTGCTTCCTAAAGGATATTATTTTCAGGGACTATGGAGACACTAGTCAGGTCTTTACCTTGCACTGGTTTCTGGTGGAGTGATAGCCTGCTAGATGTGCTCACTGGAAATCAAATTATATTGAGTTGTGTTTCAGGGTTATTTGAAAGTTGAATACTTTCTTGAGGAATTGTTTCTGCAGTGATTGCCAATTTTCTGCTTGAGAGGTTTATGATCAAATAGTTTCTGGCAGGAGCTTTTTGTTGGGTTCTTTCAACTGCTGGTTTTCCGAGGACACTTGCTAGTGAATGTTCAAATTTCTTCTGCTGTTTCTATTAACATTTAGAGAACAAATTTCAGCACCTGCTAGAAGATGTGAAGCACTGATAACACATAGATGGAGAGTATATGGGATCAGCTGTGGCAGGAAATAATAAACAGAGTACTTTAACTGCACAGCAGAAGATAAAGGTACAAGTCCAGTGACAGATGCTAAATAATTTAACATTAAAAACAAAAGGCTTGATATTTATTTAAAACTAACTTCAAAAGGGGCCCAACTGGCTAGGAGGACACATCTGCCCCAAATGTCTTTCCAGGGTGAGTTCATTTCCAATGCAATTTTCAAAACGTACGTGCTGGGTTCACTTTTAGACATCTGAGCATAGCAGTTACACAACCAAATCTAAATTATGATATTTATGCTAAGATGCACTTGTGAAATCAGGGGCAACTGAAAATCTACTGGCGAAATTGGCACACAGCAGGCATAAAAGAGCTTTCATAAGCTAGGAGAGTCAACATGATGTGAGACACACTGAATAACCTGGCACTTGCATGGGGCAAAATTATAATAATAACCACAATTTGATTCCTCAGCTGCATGCTGCAGAAGGGTGCATAAATGAGTCACACTTAAGTTAATACTGGACATAAAAACAAGCCATTAAGGGGCCATCCCTATACCATTTGCATTTACAAGGAAAGCTGTTTTAAAACACACACACACACTCTTAGAAAATTAAGACTCACAGTGGAGACTTGAGATAAGCTGAAAAAGGTAGTAGTTACCATTTTTCTCTTGAGATAACCCCAGCAGCTGAGAAAGTGGGACGGCCGTTACAATGGCAAGCAAGGAACTTTATTCATTGTAGATTCTTCCTTTCATCACTTGTTTTAAATTGGTTTTGGTGTTCTTCCTAATTGAATGTAATGCTTGTGAGAGTTGGGCTGACAAGGTTGGAAAATTAAGTCTAAAATGCTCATTCTTAAAATCAGCAGAGCAAAAGCAGAAACTGTGCAGCCTTGCCCAGCTAAATATGCCCTCTGCGTTGTGAGCTGGAGAAGAAACCCGTAATGTAAATCCTAAAATGCTCATAATTCCTCTGATGCAAATAGCTTGTTCCAGCAACTGCATAAAAACCATGTGTTTACTGGGTAAATATAGGTCTCAGTCACTTTCAGAATCAATTATGCCTAACCCAGAGATCTATCAGTAAATCACTGTGTATTACTATAATGGTCAGCCTTATCTCTATTATTATTATCACTCCTTTCAGAGACAACAGACTATTTTGTGATAGGTTACATACTGCGTGCATTTGGAGAGAGAGCATATGGGCTACAGTAAAAGATAGACCCCACTCTTGGATGGACTAAGGCCACAGTTCAGGAATCCTCAATGGAGAAAACCCATTACACACCAGGGAAAGTGCTTTCTTAAACAGTTATGATTTCCTTTCATGAGCAACAGTTGAAGCAGGATCATTTTACAGAAGACTCAAAGCATAAACAAACTAAGTGATTTGCCAGTACCTGCCTTAAAGTTGGAATTAAGTGCAGACTTTTTAGAGTTTCTCAAACAGACTTTTGTTATATTTACTTTGTACCTGTTATTTTCTCTTTCCTTTTCTGTCCATGTGCAAATATACTTTATATCATATACTCTGCTTCTTCTTGCATGGGAGCACCCGACTCTTGGGGAGAATTGGGTAGACTTGAATGACACATCTTACCTCCCTCTGCTTTCTTCTGTCTTGCAGTCCTTACTGGCAAGGTTTCCTCACCCTCTGCAGGCAGTCACCTTGCAAAGATAAAACTCAGTGTCTTAACTGTTTTCTCACCTTTCTTCTCTAGATAATTTCTTCTTTCCTTTTTAAATGTAAATTTTCATCCTTTCCATGCCAACATTGCCATAGAAGGCAGAAAAAATTCACTGCCACTTACTGATTCTTGTTCCTGCTCTGTAGTTTTTTAAACAGGTTCTCTACCCATACTACTGAGAGATCTACTTTAATTTTCTTGTAGCCATCACTTACTCAAAGTATTTAGTTTCAATTTGTGGCTTCTTACAGGAATCTGTATCTAGTGCTTGTAACACAGTTTCAACATCTTTAAGTAACTTTTTCTTGATTTGTTCAGAAATAGTATTGATACTTACTTCAATAATCCTAAGTGAGAGATCATTCACCGTACTGCATCTTATACTTCTTCAATATTTGGTATTTACTTTTTCTAACTCGCCATTCCAAACTTTTGCCTTAGCCAAACCAGATATAGACACTTATAGAATCAGAGAAGATCAGATCACAGATTCACACAGAATCACAGAACCAATTAGTTGGAAAAGACCTCTGAGAACACCAAGTCCAACCTATGACTAAACACCACCATGTCAACTAATTAAAGAGCTGATATAATAGAATATTTGCATTGTATCTTTTTCAAGCACTATTTATTCAAATCTAAACCAGAGGGAGGATGACTTATAAATGCTAAGAGATAATTAGTGATAGGGCTAAGATGGCAGAAGGAACACTGAGCTTTTCCAGCAGGAGATGAAGTATTGCCTTCCAAAGAAAAGCTGAGGCAGTATTTCAATTAATTCTTCTCAAGAACAAAAAATCTGTTCAAAATAAGCCAAACAAGAAAGCACAAGATCCCAGATGAATATACTTATTACTTTCTGCAACCTTCTCAACAAAGCTATCAAGGCTAATGGTGGCATTATTAGGAGAATGCAAATCAAAAGCAATCCCTGGAGCAGTTTCTATCCAGTCAGCAAGAGGGAATGCAAGCTGGTCTCTGAATATTAACAAATTGTCAGATGGGAATAATGGTGAGAGAAACTCAGGGTTGCAGTTTTGTACCTAAGACAGGATACCAAGATACCCTACATTTTCTTCACTGGTTCCCTTTTATAGTCCCACATCTTTAATAAATGGGCAAGTCAAAGATCAGCCCCTGGTAATTGGAATGTAGACACTTGCTGGTCTGACTGCTGCAGAGAGTCACTAATTCTAAATTACTGCTTTCGAACTTGATGTTGGGAGTCATGGTAACAGCACCATGTATGAATCATAGAGGTTCAGAGGAGAGCACCTGTGAAGTCTGTTGTAATTCACATACCGGGGTGTGGGGGGAATAGAGGATACACTGCACTGCATATTTGCTCATAATTAAATTGGTATTATACCACCAGTCATGAACAAGAAAAATAACCTTCTTAATGACAATGATCTCCTAATAAAACAAAGCAGATATGCATTCAGTCCTTCTGGGAACATGGAGATGGGTGTCTTAGTTACAATATTAGGCCTCTGGCAAGTATTTTAGTTTTGTGCATAACAGAAGTATTCACAGCTTTAATCTTAAGGACTGGGACAGGTTGTATAATAAATGGCATGACTCAGCCCATAATCTTAAACATAACAATAAATATCTCTGTGTCAGGACATTAGATTTTAGAAGATTGCCTATTTTCTTTTCTATTTCTGTATTTCTCTTTGTATTCTGTAAGCCTTTCTTAAGTTACTGAACCCCCCGCTTTTTCAATACAAGCCTGATTCTTAGTGCTGCCTTTCCCACTGAAAATTTATATTTCAAGATGACCATATAGTTAACCTTAATCATACTTAGGAAGAAATGGCAAAAAAAGTGTTTCATATCCTTCATATATGTTACATAGAGAAGTCTTTGCCTACATCTGTCTATCCTGTCACACTACACCAAGGGACACAATTTTACCTTCTGCAAAGATGAAACACCACACCTGTTACCTGCCATGAAAACAAAGGGAATTAATTTATTTAAATATGACATTAAATGTAATTTTAATGTACTTTTTTCTTCATATTTCTAAAAGGTCTTATAGGATTGCAACATGTTCTGCATGGTTGTTGGTAGCCAGTGATCCCAGAATCATAGAATCAATCATGCACTAACAAAAGAGTTTGCTGTACTCCCATCTACCCTATACCTCCCATCTTCCTGTCTACAACACAAGATTGAAATTCAAGCATATGTTCATAGAGATTTTACTCAGATGCTTATAAAGTAGCTGTATTACCTCTGTGTACTTTTTCAGCCAGGAGAAAAGCGGACTTGAGATCTGTGATATCTGCTGGCTATAACCATTGGCAAATGCACACCTTGTAAATGCATGCCTGGGCAACACCATGGCTCTTTGAACATGAGCCCTTTTCTCAGAGTGATTTGTGCAAAGGCAAGTTTTTGTGAAATTGTGATATTTCGTTCTTGAAAAAAATGTGTTGTGATACAATGCTGATGTTATTTGACAACCAATTTTAACGCTCTTCTTAACTGCTTCAGTCACCCTCATAACCCAGCATAATAGCTGTAGCTGGGTCACCCATATACAGTCTGTGCTAGTTGACTGGTAGACACTGCCATCAGTCTCTGGCTGTTTTAACACAAGAACAGCAGCTGTATAAGTCCTCCCCCAACCCCCTAGCCCATTGCTCCAGCTCTAACCTCACAGCAGCATTCTGTCACCTGTGCTGAACGCATGATGAGACGGGACACCACTTCTATGATGCCAGGTGTGACTAAAGTGAGCACGCTCCAGGGAGCACACTCTTCAGAGAGCAAGATCTTTTTCAAATTTCCAGACATCCAAGAAGTGTTAGACTCTGCCTCAGGAAAGAGGATTAAAGGCCAGTCCTGACTGGGGACACTTCTGTGAGAGATGATGTCACCAATCTCCCAGTTACTTCTGGGCATTCTTTCCAGTGGTCTTCAGCACCTCAATTGTACTTGAGGAGGGCTGCTGAAGAGATAATCATCCTTTGCCCCAGGTCATTCTGGCACTATGCAAAGGGAGCTTGTGACAGGTGTTGGAAGCTCATTAATGAATATCACAAATCCTTATCAGGATTTACCCAGTTTTTTTAAGGTTGCGTCTCAGGTCTATCTATATTGATACCAAAAATTGCATGTGCTCTCCCACAAGTTTAACCAGCAATCACATGCACTTTAACCTTTAACCAAGTGTTGCTCTCTTTAATAGCGATTTTTCCTAAAATCACCTACTGCCACTCAAAATATGCATGTAAAAACTGATTAGATTATTACTATTACTAAAATATTAATACAATATGTATTGTCAACTTTACCTCTTTAATAACAGACCTGGGAATAATTTTGTAAAAATGAAAATAGTTTCAGTGACCTGATATTTAGTACTACAAAGAGGTAATAGCAAGAGCCCAAAAAATGTTCAATTTTTAAAGCAGAAAAATCATATGTAGCCATTACTTATTTACCAATACAAAACACAGGCACTTTTGAAAATGTTTTAAAATTGCAACAGTAAGATTACAAGTGCACAAAACTGGCAGTGATCCAGAGAGACTTTCTGGGAGATTCAGGGAGAAAAGACGCAGACAAAATTGTTACAAAATAATTTTTCTTACACCATGTGAGTCCTCCAGAATTTTGTCTATAGAACTTCTGAAATTTCTGTCAACTGCCTATTGCCCCGGTGGAGCAACAGGACCCATTGTAAGAGAAATTGAGAAACCTGTAGTAGTTATTGTGAAATTGCAATCTTTTAATAGCAGTAAGTTGAAGAAGAAATTTTCCAGTCCAGAATTTATCAGCTCCCCTGAGTATAGCTCTGAAGGCTACATGTTTCTGAAAGCACTGGTATTTGGTGCAACAAGCTTACAAGTCTAGCTTCTTGCCATATCCTTCAAGCCAATCCTTGAAGGCCTTAAATACTACGTCAGAGACACCACTCTATGGCCTTAAAATCTATATTTTTCTTTTTTTTCTTTTTTAATTTTTTTT
>VZRZ01005248.1:132742-175144 GCA_013398175.1 Climacteris rufus
GGGGTGGGCGGGAAGGAAAAGACTTTTTCATACTGCATATTCCAGGAAGGTTATGACTTGTTTGCAACTGTTACTGATCCCTGTTGCATCTATGCAGAACAGATATTTTAGTTCAAGTAATCAGAACTCAGACACAGCAAACTTTTTGTGCTAGACAAGATATTCCTGTAATTTTGTTTAGTGACAAAAAAGAATAAGAACCTTGGTTTGAACATATTTTCTACAACTTCATAATCTGCTTAAAATGCCTTATCCTATCTCAAATTTTTATTTTCACTGCATACAGTCAGGGCATATTTAAAGTAGGTCTTGAAACAACATCCATACACTATCATGCTGTGTCCAAGAAAAATACCTTTCTCTGTCTTCTTTGTATTCTGAAATTTCCTAATTGGATTTTTGGAATCTGCATACGAAGTAGGAAAGATCTGTAGAAATAGCAGAAAGATTAATGAATGCAGGAAAGAATCATAACAGCAGTTCATTCACTGGAGCTAAGAGGAATCAGGGAGCCCTGAGGGAGAAGACATATTTGTTATTATAATCATCATCTCCATTAGTAAACACGATAATGATTTATAACAATTCTTATTTCAGGAGTATAGAGAAGCCTCTAGCAATCAGATACTATTGTGTTAGGCATGATGTAAACTTAAGTAAATGTTAATATCCAACACATGGAATATGTCTATACTGTTAAACAAGAGGGACCATGGAACAAGGCTGAACACCATATCCCTCATTGTGTGTGCATGGATATGCCTAAATTTTCTGAAGTACATAAGTTACAGGCACGCTTCTAAAGAATGAAGGAGAGACATTGATATTCAGGTAGTGTTTTAGACCCCAAAACCACCTGGCCAAATAAACTGGCAGTGGAGGAATTGATAAAAAGCTGACCTTGTAACAAAGAGTGATTTATTCATATTAAATCTCTTTTACTGACAAGACAAGTTAGACAGAGGCAATTTCAAAGAGCACAGCATGTAGGTGGGCAGGGGAAAGGCTGATTGACTCCAGTGGATGTGATGAAGCTCCTTGCTGGATAGAGAAAGCAAATTCTGGGAAGTACTTCTGAGTTTATTAACAAGATTGGCAGGGCAGGAGAATCAAAAGAAAAAAACAAGAGAGAGGGTAGCCTTCTTCTAGGGAAGGACAAGCACCAGAGACACAAGGAGCAACACCAGAATACAGACTGGGCACAGTGTTGGAAGGGCCCAGGTCCACATGTTACACTTTGTGGACCTTTGTCCTCCAGAGGAACAGGCAGTGGTAATAGACTGACTCCCTATCCTATCTATATCTTTTAAAATAATTTTCTCCAACATAGGAAACTCTAACCACTGCTAATCCAGGTGAAAATTACCTGATTTATTTGGGATGGGATTCCCTCTAAACCAGCCTGATATTGCAGTTAAGCATAGACAAGTTTCAAAAGGCTCCAAAATGTGGGGGAAGACAATGAAGAAAAAATGCAAAAACAACGAAGTGTCTGCAGTGTCATGCTGAAACATGAAGACAGGTACTGATGTGGAACTGTTGCAGTACGCCCATAGAACATCCCCACCTTACAACACTGCCTGGTCAATAGACCTAGGGACCAAACTGGACTGTAAAAAAAATGTGACTGTGACTGTGTATGGACACTGTGTTCAGTGAATGGATTAATTTTTAAGACCCTCATGTCATGCAGAAGAAACATAAGAAAACAAGTACAAGCTAGGAAGAAAAATATCTAAAATAAAAACCATACAGTGCTGTCAAATAAGAAGAGGGAGTGCCTTGAGGTTACTTTTGTATATAGTTTAATTTTTCATCCATCATCTGATACAGTACAAACCCTCGTGTTTGCATTTAAATTTTTTGTTGCTGTTGTTTTTTACTTTGTTGCACTTAAATCAGCTCTAATTTGTGCGAACATTTACTTATTACCTACTGTAAATTGTGAAACAAGGAGTGCTTGCAAGGCTGCAGTTAACAGAGCACTTCTCTCTTGGGATGCCATTACTTCTGTAAACATGGATTCAGCCTCTCATAGCATGTGGAAAATATGCCAAATAAATATAGTTAAACTCAAGATATATCATCTGGTGACTTTCTCCTGCATATCATAGGAACAGTAGGGGCCATCAAGGTAAAAACTCACCTACAAACACACTTATGGGAATGAGGTCTAGAAGCAGTAATGTTTCATTATTCTGTAAAACAAGACAACTAGAAGCATTCCATGTTTTTTCTCTGCTTCTACTACATTAGACATTTGGCAGGTAGCAGCTGTGCAATAGCACTGTAGTCTCATATTTGTTTGCACTCCAGAATCACATTTTGTTGCAGATGGGGTTGTGCACTTCACTCATAAGAGAGAAACAACCATAAACTTTATTGATATTACAAAGTTCAACACTAAATGCACCAGTAGTTTAACAAGTTTAAATGGCAAGGTACACTTGATTATTTACTGTATAGAGGACAGGGTCAGACAAGATTGTCAGGAAGACCCTCCTGTTGGGTCATGAGGCTCATAAAGTACTCTCTTGTGTTCTAAACTCCTGAGAGGAAATGTAAGTGTGCCTGGATCCAGACTAAGTCCCAGGCTGTGTCAATGGTTTATGTCTAAAGGATTAGATGTGCACATCACTTGTTTATATCATTTAGCTCAGATTTCAATGTTTATCATGCCATTTATCACCAAGAATCTGTTGCTGCAAGGGATCTCTCAGCCTCAAGGAATAAGCTTTAGAGATGTCCCTACTCAAGGAGAGATCCTGAGAAGCATGCTGCTATGTACAGGAAAGCTCAATGGGTCTTGGACCATTTACTCTTTATGGAATAAGATAATTGACTCATATCACCTTTGCACATCAGTTAGTTTCTTCCATCTTGGCTTGAGTCAGATTTTGACCACCACTGTTATTATGTGGGTGCATCGTTCAGACTAGCCCTTGGCTGTGGTGTTCCAATCTGTCTTCTCTGCATCCACTCTGAGATGGATGCTGTCATCACAGACAGATGGATCCATTATGATCACCACTGGTGGCTATGAAAAATAATGTCAGTTTGGGGGAGAGAGAGAGGGAGAGGAGGGAGAGGAGGACCATGCCATCACACCTTCATTTTCTCATACTGTAACTTCCTTAAAATTTTCAGCATTTGCTGGAAGTTTTCCAGGCTTCTCTTTCTCTACATTTAAGAATAGTGAAAGGCAACCCAGTCATTTGCTAAGAAGAAGAGAATGATGTGTAGCAAATATTGTGAAAACCTACATGTTAAAACACCAAATAGTTATAAAAAAAATTATCATGGATTTTAAAATAGGACTGGAAAAACTAAAAGTCAGAGGTGTCAGCACACTCATGCTTTGATTCTTCATTCATTCATTTTTATATCGCTTACCTCCTCCCCCCTGTTGTTTAATTGTAGGATTGGTACTGTCTTTCTTGTATATGCATTTTTTCTATGGAGTCTACTTGCATAGAGGGACTGAATTTTTTTGTGGTCTTCTAGAACTGAAATAAGCAAAGAAAGAAACAAATAATTTAAGCATGTTCAAGCTGGGAAATATCAACAGAATAGAGCAAATTCCTTTAGTCATGGACTTTTGCTGTCTATTTACATTCTAGCTTATTACATCTTGAGTGCCACTGCCAACCCTTGCTAAAGCAGCCAAGTAGGTTTAGATGACTGCAAAAAGCCTTTCTGAAGTCGCTAAGGAAAAGCTAAAACCAGAAAAATCTCACTTCTTTGCAAATGAGACCATTTTAATCAGCAGTTCTACAGCACCATTCATATTTGTGACTCAGACTCAGTGTCACAGATAAAATGTTTGGGATCTGGATGTTATTGGAGGGAATACTGAAAAGTGGTAGATGATCTGTTGTGGTTTTTTTAATCAAAGTTTAATTGTGAAGTTTCTTGGAAGATATTGACACTTGAAGAAATTTTAACTTGTCTATAAAAACTGTAAAGATAAAAACCAGAAAGGCTCTGTAGCACATTTTTTTCTTCATATCTGTGATCAGTGAAGGGTAAGAAGACATTTTTCTTATGGAAAATCCGAAATAAAATGCCTCTATGGAAAATTTCATTTAAGCAAAAGGATTTTTTTTTTGTTTAATCCTTCAGATTCATTCTTGCCAGCTCTACCTGTGCAGACCCAAGCTGAACTTGGTGTTAACACTGAGGTCCCTAAACAATACTCATTGATCCATGCTCTGTTTTATGAAAGCCAAACATATAGAAGTTGTCAAACATAAAAACTACATAGCTGGCTACTCCATGCTATGCCAAGCTCTGTGGGTTATCTCTGTCACTTGTGCAAAAGAACTGATGTTAGTCAGCCATCCCTGGCATACATCAAGCGCTTAAATGAGCCCCAAAGTAAAACTTACTTCCACGAGTTATACTTGAGAAAGTTGCTACCAGGAGTTGGAAATTAAAAAGTAAAGTGGTAATAAACACCATAAAATAATTTTACACGGATGAGTTTAAATTAAAAAAAAAAAATGGTTCTTTCGGAACTAGTTTAAATAAATTAATCTCCATAAATGGAAACAGGTCAATTACCTACCATTATTCCACAATCCTGAGAGTAAAAAATAAATAGAAATTAAGAGTCCTGTGAGACAGAAGGCAAAAATGAAAGCAAATTATCCAAACAGGGCAAGTTAAAGTCTCTGAAAGAGTGGAAATGTCTTTGGCTTAGTACTGCAACAATTCAGACTATATAGAAAAAACAGCAAAAAACAAACAAAAGAGGAAAAATTAAAATCAAAATTAATTGAAAAGACAAACTCTTAAAAACTAATGTAATTTATATCAATAGAAAAAAAAGTAAATCTATATTTTTATTAGGATCTATATCTTTTATTTGGCAATACAGCTTCACTTTCTAATCAGTGTAGCTGAACTGAGCTCTTTACATTTCATGCTTTTGTTATAAAATTTTGATTGTTTTTTTAATTAGAAAGTTTACTTAGATAATAAAAACTCTACTCTTTTTGTATAAAACTTAAGCTCTAGAGGGAAACAAGATTGATCAAGTTGCTGTTATAATGAGACAGATTTTTAGTCTAAGTTTAACAATTTTTCTATTAACATTTCTCTTACTAGCGAATATGTATTCAAAAGAGGAGATCTTCAGCTAGTATGAACTGGAATTGTTGTATTGTCTTCCTTACAGTCACACTGATTTACACCATCTTAGCATCTGGCTTATTGTTTCAACTCCCATTATCTATTACGTGATGTGCCTTCAATTTTCTTCAGAGTAAGAGAGATCTAAGTTATAATGGGCAGTTACTTACACTATTGGTAGCCAGTAAAATAAAAATGAATGGTTCTAATGGCTTCCACTGCACTTTATGGATATGCAGCAAAACAGACAAGGTTGTTACTCCAGTGAGATAGCAGTCTATGTTATATGTAGGCTAACACCATCCCTTATTCAAATTTCCCAGTTCTTCATATTCTTAGGTCCTTTGCAATTTCTGTAAACTGTTCAGGGTGAAATGTTGCAAGGGAATGGCCCAAAGCTGAGATGGATCAAGGCAAGTGGGACTTTGCTGAGCAGGCAAAAAAAATTGAAAGGGGTGGGAAAAAAACACAGAAACTTATTTGGCTGGCTTGGACAAATGGCTAAAAATCTTGGAGAAGCTTGTTGCTAGAGCTTGAACAATTTGGTACAGATGAATAAGAAGTGGAGAAACAACAGGGAGAAGAACTGTGTGAGACATGCGGGGATGCAAAAGGTTAGGAAATTACCAGAGATGAAGGGAGACTGCTGAAACAACACGGGAGGGAGCATAGAGCTGACCTGAGACTGATGAAAAGGTTGGAGATGGACTAGACTGGGATCCAAGGGTAAAGAAGGCAGGCACCAAAAGAGTTGAGAAAGGAGCATTGGACATGGATGGGCAAGTGTGATTGGTATGACATACCGGAAGAGTGCGTGTTGAGACACTTCAGGCAAAGAAAATGAGAGTAGGAAGAGGAATTCATTAGGGAGAAAACAGTGATTGAACATAGCCAGATGACAGAGGTTTAAGCTTGGGGAAATAGGCAGTGGGCTGAAGAAACCACTACAGAGTTCCAGGACGAAGCCACAGGTCCCAGCTCCATGATCTGCGGGTGTTTATGAACCCACTCAGCCAAGTGGCACAGGGAGCACTGACAAAAGAATTCTCCCCAGAATTTCCCCCCATCCCCCCAAATAGTCACTGCATGTACCTCTTACATCCAGAAACTTTAGTTCCGCAACCACAATGGAAAATTAAATAACTTGGTCAATTCCGAATGTGCTTCTGAGGACAGAAGAGTTACAGAATCATTTCCTTCTTTCTGCCTTCACTGAGGCTCGTTATTGTTTCATTACAGTCAACATGATATTTGCCACAGCCTATGTAACCCATATGTTACAAAGCAAAACAATATGCAAGATAAGAAAGGGAATTCTATTTTAGTAAAAAACCTGTGTATAACACAGCTGGTCAAACTCTACTAATGCTGTCTGGAAGAAATGCAGCTGGAAAAAGCAAAAATAAGACATTAATTGTTTTATTGGTCAGATTATTATTTTTGACTGAGCTCTTTCTCATGCAAATCTTCTGCTCCAGACACCAGATCCAACCCCTGTGACACTTCACTCTAAATCAGAGTACCAAGGGAGTTCTCAGTTGACTCTCAGATTCATGATTTGCCTGTACAGCACAATCTCTCTTCAGAAGCCAAGCACATAGATTATGGATCCGAGTTTTCCCCCGTGTAACAGCTGGCAGAATCACTGTCTTTCACCAGGCCTTTGTGCCTGCAGGAGCCCTGATGTGCCCTGGCCCCAGCTTGATACTCAAGTGACCAGGAGCCAGGGCACACTGCACAATGCACCAGCTCAGTCCAGCTGCAGTGTGTGAGAATCTATTTTACCAGCTTCCCATCTGTTAATAGACAATATAGTAGTGATTTCAATCGCTCACCTCTTGATGTTGGCATTGCTGTTACTGTCTAACACTAACACTGTTTCTATCTCTTGATAAAATAAAAAATGTTTCTTATATCTTTGCTTCATTTAAAAAACAGGAACATTTGCAATCGTGGTCAAAATATCACACGTGAAAGGGTATCGAAAAGCCACATTGTTTTATTGAGAATAGCTCTTACTTATTACAACCTTGTAGCTGTCAGAGTTTGGTGAGCAGTTTGGGAATTACTAATCTGGATGAAACAAGAACAGTTTCTGGTAACCACCATAATTGAATAAACAGCAAGTAAGATGGAGAAAGTCAGCAAAATGATTGAAAATTCATGGGGGAAAAATGTCTTGGCAGCTTACCAGAAAATTCCTTTAGAAAATATAGCCCTTCAGATCAACTACTTCTACACCTGAGTTCTGCAGCTCGTAATTTCTTTAATTGCCTGTGCAAACTTTCCAACCATCCATTAGAGCTGAGGTTTTTTGCCTTGTTTCTAAGATTTCTTAAATTCTTAGAAAAAAAGTACTTTTTAAATAAGCTTTTTCTTCTTGTTAAGGTTTTTGGTATGTTTGTTGGGTGGTAAAAGGAAAGAAACTGGAAAAGTTTTTGTATGTTTTACATATAATAGCCCTGAAATTTTCTCCTCCTGCCAGAGTCTGATGTGATTGAAATGCTGAATATTGCTGTTTGCATTGGAGGAGAAGTGGATGCTGGTTTGTTATAGAAGTCCTTCAACAGATTCACTTGAAATAGAAGTGCTGTGCTGCTTTTGCAGCATCACGTCTTGAGTGACTGACAGACCTGTCACAGCACTTCCACTAAAAGCAGAGAAAGGCACACATTTCCAAGGGGATAGTTTTAACAGAAATCTTATACTGCAGCCCAATTATTCCTTTCTTAAGAAATAAAACTTGTTCTCCACATGTGACTAATACCCCTCTGAATGTTTTGGGGTTTTATCTGAGGTTTAATGGTTTCCTTGTTTATATTTGCAAAATTCCATTACATTAATGATAAATCGCGTATCTTTGAGCCACTTGATGTTTGTATGTTATATCCATTTTTGTCTTTTGTCTATATCCATTTTGTTTTTCTTTGGAGTAGTTAATCCTTTGGCATAATGTGTTTCTCATAAATCCCTATGCTTTCTTTCATGAATAGTATATAATATATACATGGGTTTGTGGGAGAGAGGGTTTAATGAGTTTGTACAAAAAGCTTTTATTAGTGAAAGGACTGATTGAAAAGGAGCAGAAGATTAGGGAAAACTGCCATATTCTTGAAGTGAAGGTTTGGTATGGATGACGGAAGGGACAAAACAGACCTTATTTCCCTCTGCCTTTAGGCTTGTTCCCTTTTCTCCCCTATTTCAGCCAAAGCTCACAGCCTTCAAACCTTCCACTTCTCTGACAATTTAACAATCCCTTGCCAAGAGACTAAGGTGGTTTTAAGCCTCTGTACTTTAGGAGTCTGTTGAATCTATTTGGTCTCTTGACTGCTGTTGACGCTGAAAGGAAATTGCACTTTTAAGCAGCTTTTGTTTCATAATTCAAAGGCAGTAGAAACTGAAACAATAAATTAAAAAGGTCTGAGACAAACAACAGATCAGAGAGATTACCCATATGGATAAAGAGTAAAAGAAAATGCATTAAAATACTCTGAATTAAAGGATGAAGCTGCTGAAAGCTCTATCAGAGTAGCTGAATCTCTTTAAAAATGTAAAAAAAAAAAAAAAGGAAGAAAACTCAAAGGATATTTTCCTCTGCCTGTAATGAGAAGCAGTAAAGTAAAACATCAGGTATTTTTCATGATTGCCTGGTTCCACAACACCTGATTTCCCTAATAGCTTGCAAAGAAACTTTGGTAGTATTACTCCCCATTCTATAAATTATTTCACATGCATCTGATTTTTATCAGAGCAACTAAGTCTGAAAAAACAGAGGACCTTTCAACAGATCTGAAGCTGAAAAGTCCATCTTACAACTTCTAAAACCCACTTCCTAATTGACTTTAGAATAAAATAGCTGAGACTACATAAAGAGCAAGATTTCATCCTGTGCCTTTTGCTGTATCACACAAGTTAAACGTTTCTGGGAGACTCTGACCTTCCAATTATAAGTGAATCTCTAAAAGAACATTAAAAAGCCCAAGAACCTGTGGCAGAAGGACCACAAAATTGAAATGTTAAAGATGAGAAAATAGTGTTCAAGGTGGTATTTCTCTAACAGAGCACTGGCTTAAGCAATGCCTAGAAAATAGGAAACATGAAGAAGAATAAAAGGTACCACATTATTTTTTAGTTTCCAAGTGCTGCTATCACACAGACAAGAATTATGACAACTCTGTTAGCACATAGGAGCTCCTCACAAAGATGTAGACAGTGCTTCTGCAAAAGCCGAGTTGATAGCCCACACGGATGCAAGTGAAGTAGCACTTCTCCCAAGATGGGTGTTAGCACATAAATCACTGTGTTGCCACAGGATTTTTAGCTATTGTGAAATTGTGATCTGGACAGTACAAGATAATATCTAATAATTTATTTTGTATTTTATAAAATTTGTAGTTATATCTTTATAAAAGTTATTTTTACTACTTTGAAATTATGCCCATGCCTTGATCACTTTGTGTAGTGCAAATGATAATTTAAGGCAGCTATGCAGAAGGCCAGAGTTTGGAAAATTAAATAAGGTGACTTAAAACTGTCCCAGGTCCTGAGGAACTGGGACAGAAAAGTGAAAATCTTGTAGACAACAGGTATCCTCCAAGCAATGTGCTATACATTCTTCTGTGGCATCAAAAAAACAAACAAACAAAAAAACAAACAAACAAAAAAACCACCAAACAAACAAACAAAAAAAAGTACAACTATTGACTTGCAGCAGAAGGAGCCAAATAAACCTGAGCAGATCAGTATAAAAATTGCCCAGTCTGCTCCTTTGAGTGAATGTGGTGGTCTGAAACAACAGAAAATGCTTGCCAGTACAGAGGAGAGTGGCAAATTGTCCTAAGAACACAATTTTATGCTTTTAGTTAAACATCTATGACTCACAAGTTGAAAACAAGTTTAGGAGAACATTAATAGCTGCAAGCACATTCTCCGTGATAAAAATGCACTTAAGTCTAATTAAAAAAAAAGGAATTGTTGGATAAACTGATGGAACCACATTTTAGAAGAGAGGAAACAAATAGTCTGTTAGCACAGGGAAGTTGGAAGTTCAAACTCAGAGGCATGACTATCAAGGCAAGGGGGATCTTCCAAATCTAAGAAGAATTCTGGTTAAAGACAGCAGAGAACAGTGTGCTTAAGGAAGTATACAAAGGTTACTTAAGAATATAAAGTTAAAAAAAAAATCCACAACAATAAAACCACAACAGAATAATATTTTACTCTGGCCTCTACTGAATAGCAGTCCCTGGAACCTATCAAGGCACATCACATGCTAAAACAGAGGTCAGGACAAGCAAGAGATTGTGCATTGGTGATGCAGGAAAAACTGACCCAAAGTCTACACTTAGCAAATATGTGGAAAATAATTTTCTTGTATCACTATTATTCAGTTTTCTGTCAATAATTTCTTCTGAAAGACAGTGACTGTGCATGTCAAAGATGCTTCAATGTTGGGTGCAGTACACCTGAAGTAACGGTAATGTTAGAGTGAATATTTAATTTTAGTGAATTTAAATAAACCTCAGTAGCATTTATTTCGTTATTTCATTCAAAATATATTTTATAAATTTTTACTAGTCTCAGAAACCCTGATGTGACAGATTAATATATTAAGGAGTAAAAAACGTTACAGGGTAATCTCCTAACTATATAAATAATTTTTCAGGGACAGGGTACCTTACAATTGCATTGCAATACATACAATACTCTTTGCCACCTTCTGACACTCAACTAACACAACACAGGAAACAAGGAGGATTTTGACATCAGGAATTTAGAAAAGAAGAATTAAGTGTGTGAAGAAGTATAAGGAAAGGTCAAACAAAGCAACAACAGTTAGTATAATATGGGGTACTGGAAGCAGTGATGGCTTCAGGTGAATTATGAAATATGAATTTCTGTCAAGCACTGTAGCTGCAGGCAGTAACAGCTACCCAACAGCTTGCTTGCAGCCTTGTAAGGTTGTTGTCCCCCCTGGACACATCATGTGGAGAAAGGGACAAAAGCACTTTCAGCAGCAAGCAGAAGATAAAAGAAAAATGTGGTCAAATTTATCTACTAGAGTTACACAAAGATAGAAGACACAGATAGACAGGTAGATCCCAAAACATTATAATGTCAGAATGAATGAACTTAGTACCACAGTCTCAATGCAATTCCAAGCATCACTGTGCCTAGGATCTAGGTTTACAACAAAATCTGTGTTTTGAGATGGAAGAAAAATGAATAGCAAGTATAGCACAAGCACAGATATCACAGGATGCTAAGGATGCTAAGGATGGGAAAGCAGAAATTAAATCATACAAGCAGGAGATACAAAACCCTTTCCAAAATCAGCTTAAACATATTACCTTCATGTGCTAAGTATTACCTCAGAGGTGAGTGAGTCATAAAATTCTGAGATAGAGTTAGAGAGCAATTCAAATTGCAGGAGGGAAATATGTACTTAATTTTCAGTCACTTAATGAAAAAAAATCAAATAAATACTGATGAATGTTACTGCTCTGCTGTGTGTCCTTAAAAGAAACCCTGTTGTTTGTATATCTGTAACACAGAGGTTAACACATAAATGAGCAAAGAGGTCCTTTTAAAGTCTGTTCTAATATTTCCCCTACAGTGTAGAATAGAAACATATGGAAATACTGCTTTCTCACCAAATTCATGAGGTGTTTGGAAGATTAATTAGTTAATGTTTATACAGTGTTTTAGAGAATAAAAGCATAGTATAAGCACCAGGTACTATTGTAAGAAATCACAAGAATCAGGAAATTAGAAACCTCCATCTCATAAAAGGAAAGAGTTTGGCACTTGTTAGTTATCAAGTGTTCCACTCACTTGTCAAGTCTTTCATTTAGGAAGACCATTTTTATGTTCTCATTTACATTGCTAAGGATTACATTTCAACAGCTGTTAACTAGAACTAGTATCAAGAGCTCTTCACACTATGAGGAAGCTGTGAAGAATATCATAAAATTACTGGTACTCAGCTGTACCTTTTACTTCTTTTAAGTGAAGGAACATTCACTATAAGTTACAACTGCTTATCCCCTAAAAGATCAAGCACATTTTGTTGGCTTCTGAGCAAGCTGCTCTTCACCTTTATGGGCATGCTAGGGTCAAGTCCCGGAGCTGGAGGTGTGCAGTAGCTACAGCTAAATTTTCTGATTGTTGTGAAAACCATGGTCAGGAAGTCCATTCAAAACCACATAAAATTTCCAGGGGGAAAGGGGAAACATGTCCAAGAAATCTCAGAAATGAAAGCACATTCCAATTTGGTTTATACAAAAGGTCAGATTAAATAAATACTGCAGTCCAAGCTTGCCACAGCTAAGGCCATGTGCCAGCCCTTGTGGTGTTATAAGAGCAGGAACTACTTCAGTGATAATTGTCTCTCCTATGTAAACTGAGGTGAAGGATCCACAGCTCTTTCTAATTTTCTGGTCTTCTGGTCTTTTAAAATAAAGTCTTTCAAAAAATGTCCCTGATTTCTAATCTGCTCACGGTGAGGTGTTACTTTTCAATTCCTGTGAGTTTCACTCTCCTGACTCCACTAAATATATTAGTTTAATTTTACATATTGGGAAAAAGAGGTGAAAATCATTGGGAGCCACCACTACTTTATATTCTTCCTCACACTACATACTTTTCCAGTTGCATTTACTACTTGTTAAATTGCAGAACAGAATTTTTACATCTGTTATGCTCAACCGTGCAGCACACATACCTGAAGGAAAGACAAAGCACATGAGTTTTAAATGCCTTGAAGGTAGTGTTCAGTACCTCTGTTGAGCTATCCCATTGCTTCACTTGCCTCATCTGAATACCTCAAGTCAAACTGCTTCCTCTGCAGGGAACATAAAAATCATCAGCTTTATCCAAAGAAAGTGAAGATCCTTGGGAAAGGAGTAAGATCACATGGGTTTCAGTGATCTTCCTAGGCTCCTGGGCTGGGCTGAATTTTAGCCTATCTTGGACATCATGTATATTTGGCTTAATACATTAAATGTAGAGCCCCCACCACCCCCAAAAAATTAATTTCTTGAGAAGAGACATTTCTATCCAGAAGTAGAACAGGATTCTTTCAGAAACTTGCTATCCTGAAGCTACATCATAATTTTTTATGAACTGGATCACTTAAAAAAAAGATAGAGTTCAGCAGCAATTATTTTGGTGTTAAATGACTAGACCGTAAATGAATCTTTCAGATTAGAGAAAACCCTAACTAACTTGACTGTCAGATGCATCATAACTTAGTTAATTAACACAAGGGCATGGCAGCAAAAAAGTGTTTTGCTTCATGTCCCACTGCTTGAGTTCAAGACTCATTGGGGACTGTCAAAGACCTGTTCCCATTTAAACAGGCTCCAAATAGATATCATCAGGCAGGAGAGTTAAATGTTGGTCTCATTACTCCTTTGAGCATAACTGAAAACAGACACAACTCTATTTAACCCAAATTAATCTGTTAGGATAGCTTGTTTACAGCTGACTACAGGTAGCCTTAAGCCTGTGAACAGTAAATGGGGAATTTGTTTAAATCTCTCGTTATGTGTTGACTACTCAGTAACTACTGATCTTATGGTAACTAAGAGTTACTAGAGAAGCTTGAGTGTTTCCCAGGCTAAGTTTATATAGATTCTAAATCTTGTTCAGTACAAAGGCACACTCTGGAAATAATGAATCTTTCCCAGTGCTAGAGGTAATAAAGTCCCTTTCTTCTTTCAGTAAAACTGTGCCAGATCCACCAGTTTCTAAAACTGAAAAAGTATTCACAGAACAAAAAAAAAATTGTTGAAAAGGCAACCTTGTCCATCTCCCTCAACCCCAGGAAGAGAAATCTCCTAAAAGGATTAATGGTTCCAAATGACTGTGAGGAAAACTGTAATCTGCATTTAAATAGAAAAATTCCCAAGTGCCCAGGTATTATTTTTTCTTTTTATAGCAAGAGGCAGAGCATTTTTCATGTGCACATTTTAAAGTTAAAAGGACACTGTGGTGCAGGTCTGTGGTTTGTCTCACTGGTGCACAGCGAGCTGGGTATAACTCTACCTGCCAGAGTAATGCTCATTGTTTGTCCCGAGCAACATCTTAAGAAAGAATCTGCCTAGGAAGCAGATTTGTGTGAGGCTTTTGTTGTGCAACTAAGGTCGAAAACACACACAGTTATACAATGTAGTGGAAGGACCTGGTTCATAGATGCTCATGTGATGGTAATACCAAGTGTAAATTGGAGTGAAGACCTTGGCAGAGCTCCTCTGACTCATCAAATCTTGTCCGTTGCTATCACAGATGTTTTGTGTCTTGTTCACATATAATAACAACAACAACAAAAAAACAAATGCTGACCATCAATAATAAAATAAAATCCATTGAGATCTTATACTAATGTACAGCAGAAAAAATAAAGCAGAAAAAAATCTGTGCAATCCCTGGTCAAAAGCCTGTGGAGGCCACATAAAATCGATAGGCACAAAACTCAAGGGATTTGAAGATATATGAGCAGATTTCCCTGAGTATGTAAAATCCCTCGCTGCACTGCCGATGAGTTAATGTTCAGATAACTATGTCAGGTGAAATTGCTTAATTAGAGCTCTAATTATTTTCCAGCCATTTGAATTAAAAAAAAAAAAGGCATTAAGAAAGCTCTCCTATTTTAATTAAGAATTCATTTTGGA
Source organism: Climacteris rufus (assembly GCA_013398175.1). Taxonomy (NCBI): domain Eukaryota; kingdom Metazoa; phylum Chordata; class Aves; order Passeriformes; family Climacteridae; genus Climacteris; species Climacteris rufus. The sequence continues at coordinate 147,550 of VZRZ01005248.1, forward strand.
TAAGCAGATGATTCTATCAGTCACTGACAGCTACATAGAGGATGGCATATTTGCGTGTTTATATTTTTGCATCATTATATATTCACACCCACACTCAAGATTAGATGTGTAACATATTTAAGGCTCAGTTCTGACAGATGCTTAATCACATGAGTAATCCTATAGGTTTACATTAGTAAATGCTTGCAGTGTAGAGATCTATTTAGATTTTATTGATAGTATGTGAATTTCCACTGTTACTATGATAACCCCCCAGAATGGCTCAGGTCCCACGATTTATATGTTTCATGTTTGAGCAAATCATCAGGGTCCTGTGTAGAGCAGGAGGTCAGAGTTCTTCTTTTGGATGCAATGAATCCCAGACAGCTGATAGAAAGTGAAACAGCTTTTACAGGTATTCTCTGTGTGCAGAATACCTTGTAACCCTCCTGCTCACTGCTTTCTTCTGAAAGGTGAGTGATGTGGAGAGAAACAGTGTGTAAGTGACCTATCTCCCTTTTTAGCCAGAAAATACCAGGAAAATACCCAGTTATGTTATATTTGGTGTGGATCCTGGTGCAGTACTCACCCTCAGTGCTTACCTTTCAGTTTGGACCACTTTGGAGAGAAAGATAGAAGTGTGTGTAGGAATATAAAAACCTGAAGCTTTTCTAATGTATGTTTACACACACAGTGGCAGACTCCCAGTAAAACAACCAACCAGCCAGACAAAACTGAGACAACTTTGGTATCTAAATATCTATTGGACATGCAAGGAGTTTCTGGCTCACAGGTGCCTAAATGGTCCTTCAGGCAAATGTGCATTTTTGTATCCAGCCTTGTTCTATTTCCAATAGACAATGCCCAGAAGGCTTTTAAAAAATATATTGCAGCTATGCAGCAACTTCTGACTCTCCCCTGGGACTTCTCTTCTACAAAAAGTCATCTGCTTCCACTACGTTCAAAAGTATTCACAAAACCTTTAGCCAAAACAGCTTAATAGGAATCAGCCAGAGTTATTATATTGTGAAACATAACCCACTTCTATGTTTTAATTTATATGAAAGTCCAGTTTTGTATTTATTAAGCTTTCCCCTCTGTTCTTTTAAAGTCCAACATTAGTGAAATTATTATTAAAGAGTTAATTTGATCTTTCTTCTTTCACATTGTTGCATTGAATTTGCTCTTGGAGATTAATTATTAAAATACTCATACCTTGTTAACATCTGTTATTTCAAAACTCCTAAGATTCTGAAAAATGGTTATCTAGTAAGATGACTTTTAGGCACATATTCATCCCAAACCCTAGGCCCACATCTGTGTTTGGAGTCAAAATTCCTCTGTAACTGAGCTTTCTCCTTATAGATGTGATGAGGCAATGCAGCAATTAGACCCAAATATTTTTGTGGACTCATATGGACTTCAGTGCTATTTGCATGAATCTTCTGCTCAGAATTGAAGCATCTGGATGCACTCAGGCCCAAGAAGAGTTTATGCTCCAACTACAAGATAGCTGTTGATAAATATATAAATATTAAAAATCCTAAAAATATTATGTTAATATCTATAATAATGAAAGATGTTGGTTTTCATACAGAGTGCAATAACTGTTCATTTTTTATTGCAATTAGGTGAGATATGAAATTAAAATCAGTATTAAGTTAACACTCCCTTCCTGGCCTGCCTGCAGACCGTAAACTACAGAGACTCCAACTCAGCATTCAAGATATAACAACCCCAAACTTAGACCACTCATTACTGCTAAAAACCCACAGCTTCTTCCTGAGCCACACGAGGGCAAACATTCTTTCCTTTATTCTTCTGCTGATTGTTTTCTTTCAGTAAAGAAAAATGCTTAAAAGAGAAGCAATGGCACAAGAGTGGAAAAACTAGCTGAGGACTGCAAGGATGACATCAACCCAAGGCCTGGGACACATTTTATTTTGATGCAAGTGAATAGCCAACGTTTATTTTAAAATCAGTCTGACTTCAGACCACTCCAGGTATATGTTATCACATATAAAATTCCAATACATATGCCTCTGCCTTGGATGAACTGATCAGTAATATTTATCTGTCTCACTGTCCTTGCTGCAGCCTCCTCATATTTACCATAATATAGTTCCCTTTGTATGTCGGATCACTGGTTTTCTCTATCATGCTCAGAATACACTTGAAAAGTTTTGATTTTGAAGGTTATTTTGTTTTTTTCCTATAACTTTAAAACATACCCTAAGCAAAATTTATTAAAGAACTGACTCCATTCAGAGCCTATCAAGGCAGTATTGCAGTGATAAAGGTGGCACCTTTAAGGCATGATTTGTGTTAGGTGATATATAAGACTTGCAGTCACCAATTCCATAATTTTTTTCTTTTTGATTGAGGACAGTTCACTGTGTCTCCAAGCCCTGGAACAAACTTGGCATATGTCAGCATGCCCTGGGTGCTCTCTCAGCCACGTGGGGAGATGAATTCCAAGAATCCATGGAGAAGGCAACCAGTTTAGAAGGGGCCATATGACAGCAAGTAAGTCTAATGCAGTTGCTGCAGAGAAACATGAACTGTAGTAAACTCTTTCTTTGGTTGCAGTACCTAGAACATGTAAACCTTTATAAATGACACAAAAAAATCTTAACAAATTGAACATTTTATACCTGTGAAGGGACATTTTGATATTCCACTGTGACAAACCAATAGCTGAATTCTTTCCAAATGTGGCTGGCAGCATGTTGCTTGAACAACAAAAATATTAAATGCTGAATTGTGTATGTTACACACTCCCGTGTTTCGTAAGCCTCAACTAAGCTTAGCAGTCTGCTAGAAGCCCTTTTTACCACAACTTGTGTTATGGATTTCTTTAAAACATTTGATTGGTTTCAGACTTCCAGTCTCCAAGTGGATATAAAGAATTCCCTTGTATTTTAAACTTTGGTATCTGAATCCATGACACAGTATGATTCCTTGGAAAAGGAAGTTTTATTTAAACTACAAACATATGCATGTTTTATAACTACGATAATTTCTTAGGAAAAAGTGATATACTTTTATTATATAAGGGATGCTGCTAGGTCATAAGGGACTCATAAATGCTCAGTGATTCAATGCTGTTATGTACTTAAAATGTTTTGTAGACTCCTTCAGTGTGTTTGCCTAAGAAGTAAAAATTGCTATAAAAATGTAAGTTGCAGTAATGGTGTTATTGCAAGACATTTTTGCCAGCCACAATGAATGATTTTAAAATGCCACAGTGTGATTAAGCTGTAAGGCACAACAGGTTATATTACAGTGTGAAGCCCTAGGTGTGCTGAAATTACCATTCAACAGCTCACCTGGGAGTATCTCTAGGAGATTATAGCATGACAGCTTTACTGTTTTTTAAAAATGAAAAAATGAAGTCATTAAAAACCATTTTTTTCCCAGATAAGTGAAATGTCTTCCATCACCCAGCATGCAGTCATTAGGTCTAATGTGCTTTTCTGTAGAAATATTTCAAAATGATCCAGAGTTCCCTTCTTTGCTATTGTGGCAAAAGAAAGATTTGTTACCGGAATCCTGCTTCTCTCTGAATGAAGTATGTATGCAAAATTACTCAACATAGTCAATTTTCAGTTTCTGCAAAACTACACTACCAGCAAACTCACTGTGTTTTCTAAAACCTGTTTTGCTCCTAATCTTTTGCTATTTCTGTCCATAAGATTTTCTTCTCTCTTTCTTCCTTCAAGAACAAATAATATCAGAGACCTCACTGATTGTCCTGTTAATTCCTCAGGAGTTGAGAGCCCTTTGAAGACTACACTATAAGGCCCACTAAGTGTTGATAATCATTTATCTTTTTTAATTAAGCAATGTGACACACTAGTCTTCCCCTTGTTTTGGGGAATACATGCTCTAGGAAACAAGAAGACATAAGCTACATTTGTGTGTTGATTGCCCAAAAATACTCCATGCTGCAGTGATTCCAGCCCAGGAAATTGTAAGACATTTGCAGGATGTAGGTAATAGCTCAAGAATGTAATCAGAAAATGTAACTAAAAACAAGGTAAGGTCTCTCCATGCAGCCCAGTGTGGTGATGCATCCTGCGCTGCCATCCAGCTGCACTATGATGTGAGAATTGCTTGTCAGGCCTTGGACTTGGCCAATAGCTCCTGGGCTCAGCTATTTTTGAGCTTATCAGAAACATTGTCTGCTCCCAGGAACTGCTGCTTTCTAGGCAGCTCTTGCTTTCTTTCTTTTTAATGAACAACCTTGCAAATTTTTTTTTTTGCCTGAATGGTACAACATTTTTGTTCTCACATTGTCAAAGGATGTTTCTGACCCAAATTGTTGCCAGGATGAAACATTGTTATGACTAAAGCCCACTCTCTTCTGGCCCTATAAACAGCAGTCGAAAATGAGACCCTTTGATCTGTTCTGTACTGCAGTGGCTGAAAACAGTAACCTCCCTTCTAGTGGGGCCTCTAAGAGCCATCAAACTCTAGAGTTTGCTCTACTCAGAGGATCACCAAATGATGATGGATCCTGGGCCGATACTCCCACTCCTCAAGACCCAACCCTTCACCATTGAGAAGATGCAAAGGCATCCAAACTGAGTATTTCACTACCTTTGAGAGAAACTTTTCACAGGTACCCTGTGACTCTTTATGTCTGTGTTCATGCAAGCGTGCATATGATAAAGCAAATATGGGAGAAATGTTGTTTTCCTAGGTTCTTAAGTACTTTAGATTTGTAAGTTGAGCCTGTAAGTAAGTTACTCTTATGGTATTGTAAATCCTTTATGAATCCTTTACTAAATTGTGTAACTGAAGTTATAATTTAAGTTAAATGCTGTTAAGTATAAGGTGCTGTTACGTTTAAGTGTTGTTAAGTTAAATACTGTTAAGTTTAAATGTTAAAGGTTTTTGTCCCTTTAGGCCATATTCCTTTTTACCGTTACCTTTTCTATCCTTTTGTCACACACACACACACACACACAGTCCCCATCACCTCCACACAGATAGTTTTCACTTTATTTCGGTACTAATAGTTTGTCTCTGGATTTTGTTTGTTGCTTTTCCTTGGTGTGCCTTAACCATCGCTTAAGTAGTAATGAACCTTGCCAGTGAATTTTGTCATGCTGTTTCTTTTATATTAAATCTGTTTTTACTGATACCTTTGCCAGTGATTCCTTAAGCGACCTTAAAACACTCTTTTGTGACACCCAGACACTGGCTCTTTTCTGAGCAAGATGTGCTGCTGTACATCCTACTCTCCAGCACAGCACAACATCAGCATTTGGTTCAGATCTCACGAATGAACTTCAAGAACAAAAAAGCTTTTTGCTTCTTCCCTCTGCTTTGACACTGGAGCGCTGTTAGCTTTGAGGTGAGTTGAGACCTCAGATTTTGTGAACTAATGTACAGCCCAGGCAGTGGTCAAGCTTCAGGCCCCACTATTGCAGCCTTCATGGATGAATGCTTGACTGTCATCAGCCCCATAAAAATCAACTGTCCTCTCTGCAGCTCTGCCATGAAACATCTGCCTTTTCTGTAGCATCATGTGCCATGGAGAGATGCCAGAAGATTTGTCTCATGGGAAAAATGTAAAAATAAATTATTTAAGGCAAGGGAAATGATAGTTGAAGGTAAAGGCAAGTTTAAGGGCAACATGTAAAGATATGAAGACCTAAAACACAGAGGCAGCAAGTTTGGAGTCTTTCATTAAACCTACTTAGCAAATTAAAGCACATCAGACCAATAAAGCTCTGCACAGGTGAGATAAGGCATAGTGCTGTTAAAGTTTCCCCCCTCACTTCTTTTTGATCATGTCTGAATTTTCAGTGTAACTGCACATCAATTTTTGAGTAGGCTGCAAGCTCCTAAAGATGAGATTAGAGTAATGTCTGTGTCTGTAGTTTGTGTAACACCAATGAGTTCTTTGGGGGCTGATATCCTGTATAATAAATACTGATTGCAGAGGAAGGAGTACAGCACCCTCTGTGGGCCCTTGGAAAAAAAGTCCTAGCTGAATTCAATGAACAGGAATTCCTTCAGCCTGTATGCAGAGTTGGAGAGTCTTAAGGTTAGTCCTCTACAGTAGTTACACCTTATAAACTCAGCTGTATATAGCTGCAGTAGGAAAAAATAAAAGAAATAACAGAATCATAGTTTCTATCTTTAAACAAAGCTGAGGAGTTTTGTTATTTACTTTTCATGGTTTGTGCTGCAGGTGAACCCATACTGTTAAAAAACTACCACCATCTTTCCGTGGTACAAGAGCTTATACTTCAGTTGCTGTCAGAAGGGATCATAGTTAGAGTTGAGTGCTTTGATAATGCTTCTTTGGTGACAACACAAACACTATATCCATCTGACTTTTATTTCTGCTTCTTTCTACAATAATTAAAGGTGGTTAGCTATTTGCAAAATCTCTAAACCATTGTCTATAATTTAATTTTCCATTTTATTTGGAGAATAATCCAACTAAAAGAAAATGAAAATTATCCTCCAATATAAAGGAATAGTATATTCCAGAACTTAACACAGTGTGAAAATTAATTTGAGGGTGGTTTTTGTTCTTTTGTCTGGTTGTAGTTTATATGCTCTTGCCAGAAAATGAAGTTGAGATTAGTTTCCACTACACAGGATATTCCAAACATGATTCTGTAAAAGTACCACTTACGGATGTTGAGGTAGATCACCTTGTACAGTTGCTTTTGAATATTTTGAGGAACAGTACCTTTTCACATTTTATTTTGGCATCTGGATCTGATTGAATTATTTGTTTTGATGGAAATGACTGTAAGAAGAAATTCCCCTACTGCGAAAAAAGGAGCTGCTGTAAATTTCATGACATATATGCTGCTCATAAGTGGAGGTATTTAATACAGTACATTGCTCCCTCTCCCAAGTGTTACAAAATAAATCAGTTTGATTAGATGTATTGAATAAGGGAAAGACAAGAATGTTGTATCTGTGCCAGACTCACAGTACTAAGAACTGGAAAGAACATGTTGGCATTTTTTTAGATGTCCTCTGCCAACACAGACCTCTTCAATTTACTGCATTCTCAAGTGGTTTAGCAGACTAATTTTTAAATGATTCACTGCTGGGGTTTCTACTGCTTTCCTCTAGAGACTGTATCATTCTGATAGATGTCACCATTACAAAGTGCATCAGCAATCAGGCTTAAATAGCTTTTGTCCAGTTTCATCTTAATATTATTTCAAGGGCCACGTTACAGAAGTCCTGCTCCTCTTTGGCTGCTACATTACTCTCAGTTGCATTATTATAGTCTCTTGAAACTCACAGCAGGACTGAAGTCTCCTGAACCATGTTTTTAGTACAAAGGCTTTATAAACTATTGTTTCTACCTTGTCAGTTTGCAGTCTTTTCAGACAAGTAACTTGGCAAATACAAAATGCTAAGAAGACAGAGGGACAGCCATCATATAAAAACAAGCCTATGCAAATGTCTTGGTACTTATAAACAGACAAGTGCACTGACATTTAACCTACCTTTCCCTCCTTATTTATACTATTTTCTCATGAGTCATCACACGCTTGCTAGTTGTAAATTAGTCAAAAAAAGGTTTCAAGAATAATTACGGTCTTACACAATGGCATTTCTACAGGCTCCGATGCTGGATTTTGTACATATTTTCTTGTACAGAATTACACAAACATATTCAGGTATGTCGTACAATACTAAATGGAAACAACAACGGAACCCAAATTACCTGCTTGAATCAATGAAGAAGCACCCTCACAGGCTAGTCAGTAAAAGTCTTGGCTCAATATACACTTGTCACAAAAGCTAAATGGTAGAATGTACACAGAAAAGACAAAAAAAACCCCATGATGAAATAATAAGATGCTGTTCAAAACCAGTGATGTCTCCTTATTAAGAATACAGGATCCAGGTTACAGGATCTGGATGAAGGCAGATGAAGACAGCTGAAGAATTAAGGAGAGAGGAGAAATTACATGCTAAAGATAATAAAAGGCTGGAAAACGGCAAATAAGAATAGGATAGTTAAACTTGCAAGAAGACGGATAATCAAGCCACCAGAATAAGGTACAATTGTTTTCAGCCAGAGGATATTAAGGATAAGGAATCAAGTGGGCTAACACCACTCACATTCCAATTTAAAATTAATATATTTTTATCACTTTTATCCACACATCCTTGACCTTCAAGATCAAGTATTTTCTGTCAAGATCTCAAAACAAGCACCAAAATATAAAAGGTTTGGCTTTTTCACTCTTATGGATACATGTTTTACTCTTCTGGTAAAAAAAAAAATGGATCAAGTTAAAAATATTCTGCATACAAATTTATTAATCCACAAGGGTGGCTTAGGATCCTCTGGCCATCTTTTTCCATGCTTCACTATTATTTTTTTTAAACAAAAATTTTGTTAAAAACTAGAAAAAACAGATGAAATGGTGTATTCTAATTCACCAGATGTACAATGCTTTCTGCTGATTCTCTCAGGATAACAAGAGAAGAGATTTGTCAACCTGTTTTATCTAATTAGCCAGCAGATCATGCACAGCAGCCAGGACAAGGGTCAGTATAGTTGCCACCTGCCTGGGAAAAGCTATCACAGTGACCTGACTGCTGGCACTAGAGGGCAAAATGATGATGGCTTCTCAAACTCTCTTACTGTATCTCTTCAACTGCACATAAAACTATTAAAAATTCATTGCACACAGATATTCCACCTCCCAAGGAGGTACTCTACCTGCCAGGATGAAGCACGATTCCCAGGCACTCTATGACCTGATTAATATTTAAAATATTTTATTCAAAATCAAATAATTTCAATAAGTAAGATCAAGGAAGACCTGTTCCTATAACCCTAGAAATACATTACTTTGCACCTCTCCTAGGGGTTTGGGGTCTTTTTATATTACCTGCTCACAATCAGCCATGAGCAAATCTGAGACAGTGTCTCTTTCACAGATATCCTAGCTACCAGTTTATGGAGTAATTGATACTAACTTCAGCCACATTTGCACAAGAATGCCAGTACTTTATACACAGTGGAATAAAATCAATGGGACAGCGAGGGCACTTCAATAAGACCATTACTCTCCTGAGGCAAAGAAAATAAAATAGAGGTATACAGAAGAGTCTGGGCTGATAAGAACATAAATACTGTGGGTTTGCACTCCAGATAAAACAAAAATATTTTGTATTTCTCAAACTACCAGATAATTAGCTTAGCCTTAGTTTAGTCCTGTACACCCATCTCTAGGGCTAAGAGTTCAGGCTTCAGGGTCAGTTCTTGGCAACACCACTGCTCCCCAAGTGCCTGCACTGCCACCTGTATTGGCTCATGTGTCTGCACCCTTGTCTGATTGCAGCTGAACTGAGAATCAAGCAACATTTAGTACAAGCCACAACCAGCCCCAGCCAGCTGCTATCGCCCTAGAGGAAACAGCACTTGATCCAAAGCCTATTGAATTCAGCGCAGTTCAGAAAGACAAGTGTCATTTGGATCCAAACAAGAAAATACTTAGGGAAAAAATGTTTGATTTTAAGGTTTCCTTTTGCAAAGCCAAGTAAGTAAAATACAAATACTTCAGAGTGAAAAATAATGGTTTTGACATTATACTGAATCAAATCAAGCAGAAACCATTACTGATGATGGGTTTTGCTCTTAAATCCAATGCTGAGAATTCTTTGCCTGCTAAAGTTGCAGGAACAACTCAGTCACGATCATCCTTACACCAAACTATATGTGGGCTCTTAAATACTTCTATAAAAGGCACTAGTTTTAATATTACTTGGACGACAGCCTTTTCAACTCCAAGATGTTACAGGAAACCCTGTTTAAAAATTGATTTTTTATCACAACAGTAATCTTAGAGGTATTTGGTGCTATGTTCTATGGTAGCATTTTTGCACAAATGCTTCTGAATTTATGAACTGAATTTATGACTATAAAATAGTCTGCCTATTTAAAACATGATTTGGTCCTGAAAGGTAAAATTGGCTTTCATTTGAAACTGGCATGAAGAAGACACAGAAAAGTGAAGCTAAAAACATCCCTAGTCCTGCAGTTTTACATTCAGACCAGAACCGTGGATAATTTTGTCCTTACGTGCCTAAAACTCTAGAGATGTTGTCAATGCCTAAATATTGCTCTATCATAACAGATAGATTCCTGCAGCAATTACACTGACAACTTCCAGGTAAGAGAAAGAAATTATCTTCTCAAACCCTTGCCTCTTCACACACAACTCTCACATTAAACAACCTTCTCCTCTGTTTCTCAGAATCTAGGAGCATAACAATGTATTGCAAATCAGTGGTTATTTTACTACCTTATTTTAATTGGCATGCTCTTCTGCATTTATTTTGGCCTTAATATTCAGTTAGCATATTATAGTGTGATTGATATACAGAAGATTTTTTTCTAGGGCATGCAAAAGGTAGAAGGTTGAGATATATTGTTAGCAACTACTGCTTAGTTTGTGTCTCAACAGAAATTACTGTTCCTATTCACTTCAGACTGCATAAGACTCTAAGGAATAGTCCTAGCCTTAGCTGTGAAGACAAAAATGATTCAATACATCCCATTATTTCTGTGTTTTCCAAACATCACCTATATAAATAAGTTCTCTTTGATTGGTACATTATTTTGGAGATGTAGAGCAAAAAACATGCAGCCTGAGATAGCTGAGTTCATTTCATAGTATTTTGCGGTTTGGAATATAGAAGCCATTGGTGCCTTTTGATGCACACAGACTAAAATGTTACGTATTATAATAACAAAAGTATGGCCTGGATAATATTAAAATAAACTGTTATATCAGAGATTAAGGCAAAATAAATTTCACCAAGAGCACTAATTAAAATGTGCATCTCTGGCTTTCTTAAACTTTGGTGATCCTGTCATATTCATTACTCTGATGTTGCAGTAATGACACAAAAGGAAGAGACAGAGGCACCTGTTACCAGGATCAGAGAGAAGGAAGGGGGGGGGGGGCAAGACCCCCCTTCTTTATTTTTTATATATATTTAGAAATCACTATTCATTGGAGGAAATCAGTTCTTCCTCCCTCAATCACAGTGGTCAAAGGAAATGTCCATCAAAGTTCTGTGTCCAGGAGAAAGGAATGCAAGTGATAAGATACAGTTACAATAACATAGCCATGTTTACAGAGAAAAGTGTGAAAAACTAGCTACAAAAGAATGATAACATCCAGAACTGCAAAAATCAGGGCAACACTCTGACATTAAAATTTCTTCCTAATATCATTTATAAACAGTGACGTCATACTCAAAGCTGCTCTAAATAACAAGTCATTCTCCTTCAGTTTCTACATAAGCTTTTTGCAATCATGCCTCACAGCAAAATCACAAGCTGGATGTCACTGTTGGAGCTTTTGCTCCCAAACTCATATTTATTAGCCCACATATAAATGCATGCATGAAAAGGAGCTGACAGCACAGTGAAGCATGAATTTCAAGTATATTCCAACATTAAAGGTCAGAAGCAGATCTCCTATTTGAGTAGCAATTATAAATAGCCATCAGAGGTGAAATAGAATTGACATACTGGGTTATGTTGTGTTTCCCATTGATTTTGAAAGGTTAACATTCTGAACGAAAGAAGAAAAATCCGTATCCCACCTTTTAAAATATTTAAATTCTTTCCGAAAAGGGTAATAATGGGGTACCAAAGCACTTTTTTTTTTTCCAAGAGAGATATTCACAGGCCAGAAGGACACCTTTCTGTTCATGTACTATGCTTTATGTATTGCGTTTTGTCTTCCCTGTCAGATCCCTCAATATACGTTTCACACCCCAAAGAGATTTGCTGTATAGACTGAGAGGCAGATGGTTGCTGGTGTGCACCCTAGGCACCTCATCATCTACAACATGTTGAGGCTGTGCAAAATTTCTATGTCCTGAAAACCTCCTCTCAAAGTAGCTAAATCCAAGGTGTCTAGGGCACAGAACCTCTAAAACTGTAGATTTCCAACAGTATGTATTGCTTTTCCAGGACATGATTTCATGTAATTACCTAAATTCGATTGTTTATTAATTTTTTTTCCCCTCATTCATAGTTTGCACTTGATTTGGTAACTCTCATCGGTATATTTCCTTGGATACCACTCTTCTCTTTCAGCCCTTTGATTTCAGTATGTCATCCACAATATTTTTGGTGTTGCCTCTGTCCTTCCTTGCCATGTATCCCTCTTCCATCCCCCAGAAATATACCAAATTCCACCACTTTAAAACCTGAACTCAATAATTATTGCTGGAGAGAAATTAATGATAAAAACTCCTTTTCTATTCCCAGTACATTTTTGATAGTATTTTACCACTTTTCAGTAAGAATGCTTAGAAATATGTACATCACTGAAGGGATGAAAAGACTCAACACTGGCGCTCCTATCTAGAGTGAAAATCCTCATGGTTATGAAATGTTTTATTAAATAGCTGCTGTAACTGTTCCATACTTTAGCATTTAAGGGAAATAACACAAATTGAAACCTTTTGCTTAAGTTGATTTTGCACAGACCAACTATGAAGCACATCATTAGAAATTAAATTACTTTGACAAGTAACAGCCCTCACAGCTACTGTGTCCTAATGCTTTCAGTGCAGGTCTCTGGATTTGGGGTTTATCTAGGTGACATCATTGAGAAGCCAAAGAAGGAAATTAAACATATCCTAGGTCATTTCCTCTGAACTGGCTTTATGTGAAAGATGATAGAACTCTGTATTTTGAACAGGAGGTTGCAGCAGGGGCGGTGCTGACAGGCTCCAGGCTTTGTGCCAAGGTATTTATTTACTTGTCGTGTCATGACAAATATAAGGCACAATCTGAAGTCTCACTGAACAACAAAACCTCAGAGAATCTTGCTGTGTCTGTGTCCCCTCTCCATGGGGACTGAGAAGTCCATGTCTTTCATCAATGTCCTGACCACTTGGGTTTATTCACCATGGGGATGAAAACTATTGTGCTTTTGCCAATTAATAACTTTAAGTTTTCTCGGGACTGTCTAATTTGCACACTGCTCCGCATTTATGAAAAAGTCCAAAACGAAACAGTTTTGATTTAACAATATCAAAACATGTTTTAAATATTGAATGGCTGTGTTTGGGAGGAGTATTGGCTTGGGTCTTTGTGTATCAGGAAACATCTTCTGTCAGCCTTTTGTTAAATAGAAAGTAAAATTTTACAGATTATTGGTAAAACTACATAAAGTATTACTTAATTAAATGATTAAAGACTGGTGACCGTAGACATTATCTTCTATTGAGAAAAGCTTGCAGCTTACAATAGTGATAACAAAGAATGAGACCTATGAAATAGATACCAAATGAAAAAATTGTTATATCCATTTAGGAAAATTTACCACTTTGATTTGTGTAGTCACTGAAAAGGGTTTAACTTCGATGATAAAAGTATATTTTGATATGTAAGTTATCTGCCAGTGTAAATAATACTTTGTTCCCTTTCCATTCAGGATTTGAACAGTACTCACAGCAATATTAGGAAGATGCCAGCACTAAGCAAGTAATCTTCGGAACAAATTGCATCTGATTAAATTGCGTCTCTTTGTCACTTCAGTAGTAGCTTGGTGATACACTGGCCTGCCTTATTCACAAAAGATCCAGGTCACCCTATTCTCTCCCTGGTCCTTTGATTCTCAAGCCTGGGAGAACAAAAAGCACCATGAAATTACATTCCCTGAGACTGATTCCCCACTGTTTCCCCAGTGCCATAACAGGAAGAAGGAATTAGAGCTATTGTCTTCAAAGTAGAGATTTTATTCCTGGTTCCTGATAGTAAAAGCCATTTTACAGCTTTTGAAGGAGGTGCCTCTGTGCCACAAATGAACACAAAATATGACACATAAACTGATGCTTGAAAACAAAGACAGATTTGAACAATGAAATCTGTTTTGCAGTACATGAGATTGAAGAGGGCCCAGAATAAGAAATCAAAAAGTTGCACTATTAGGTCTACAGAATCTGTGATGCAATTTTGCCAGGCTGAACATAAAGGCTTTGCATCATGCAATATGATATGAAAAGGCATCCACTCGCATCCATAAAGCTACCTGAAGAACAGCATTCAGTCTTAGAGGTAGACTGGATGTTAATCTGCAAGCATCACGAACTCACATCTGAAGGGAGTACAGAAAAACATGAGGGTGAAGGAGACTGCTGCTTTCACCAAAGGTCTTGCTGCCCTCCTCACTGCCTCTACCTGGCAATGCTGGAAGGGAAATGAAGGCTATGAAACATCAAGGAAGTGGAAAAAACAGCATCCAGATAGTCTTTTTAGTCAAATATCTGCTGACGTTGTTTTTATATTCACAGGAAAGCTGATGGCAGAAGGAAATTTTAACTTTCCGCTAGCCACAATATGCCGTTGAAGATTATCATATCTCTAGCTGTCTTCACAGAGCATCACTGCTGTGCTGTCTGAAGTGCAGTATGTACTGTTGTATTGGTCTTCGCAAGATCTCATCAGGTTTGGTATCAAAAACCCTTGTTCAGTCAGTAACCATCAATTATCTACGAAAAGAACATAGCTTGTATTATTCACACTCTTTGTCTTGTAAAATTAATGTAATTGCATTATCTCACCTCTTCATCTGACAGTTTTTTCTGACTTTACACAGAGAAAAAAGGTTTAAAAATAAATAATCAGAAAAACATGCTACTGAAGTAAGGCTAAGTCTGAAATAGTGAGTCTAGAAAGATACCTCTGCCAGTGGCTACCAGAATCAGCTCAAGATTTTTCAGGATTTGTGATTGCATGTCTCATAGTGACTTCATTATTGAAAATAATTTATGAGGATTTAGGAGGAAGGTTTCTCCAACTATCTGTAGCGGAAATATGACAGTATAGAAAGAGAAAAATGTAATTTAGAAGAGATAAAGGAGGGGTGAAAAGAGATAAATGAAATTTTACAACTTTACTGGACTAAAAAGGAGATGAACATACAGTGCAAAGCTCTGTCACCTATTTTGTGTGTGTGACTTTGTCTTTACATTGCAAAATTGAGTTCCTAACCCTTCTGCTCTTTAACAATTTCATTGCAACAAGCAAAGTGAGGTGGGACTTATAGGTGATGCATGATATGCCAGCGCTATATCAGGGCTGTTCATGGCATGGATCTGAGTGTCTTCCCAAACTGTGGGCTGCAGTTTCCATCTCATGCCAGTCCATGTAAAGAGAATAACGTGCCAGGCACCACAGATGGGTCAACAGCTGGCGTATGTGAGCTTTGTGTATCACTGAGTATTTCCCAGCCAACCAGATAGTTCTGGAAAATTTTCAGGGAAGACGTTAGAAAGCTGTCCAGTGCCATTGATAATGAGACGAATAATGCTCCACAGAAGACTTGCTGCCAGAGCAAAATGTTGGCATGTGATAAATATCACAAAACTTGTAATTTTTCACAGCTAGCTCACCAGCCAAATGCCATCTACTTCCAAGGAGGTTCTCACAGCTGTTTTATAAAAATAGAAAAAGATAGTTATGACACTAATAAACTCTCTCTACAACTGGCTCAGTACTTGAACCAAATCCAACACTTACACTCAGCCCCCAAACCTGACCCCATGTCTTAAGTCACTGTCATTCTCCAGCTGAGAGTAAGACAGCATTTGCTGCAATGTTTAAACCGATACCAGTAGAAATGTTCTCCAGGAGTTCTTGGCTTCTTTTAAAACCAGAATAGTCCTTGACTTTTTCTATCACTGACTCAGTACACGAAGGCAGAGGAAGGGGTCAATGCAGTTCTAAGGCTATTCAACACTGTCAATAGCTTTTCTTCAGATATGTTAGGTAGCATTCAGAAGAATACCTGAAAACCCAAAGTTCTCAGTCTTCAGGACATATGTAAATCCCGTGTTCACTAAATACATAAGGGACTACCATCTTCAGGCCCATTTTTAACTCATAGTCTTTTAATCACTGATGAAAAGATAATGAAAACCCTATCAAAATATTTAGAAGGTAAAGCTAGTGAGGGATGCTAGTGTTTGCATTCAACACATCACACGCTCGACATAATTCCTCACAAAGCCTTTCTATGGTCCAAAGGCCTCTTCCAAATAAATCTTGGGAAGTCTTCTCTCACAGAGGGCTTTGCAAAATTCAACAGATGAATCACTCTCATTGCTTTTTCTCATATTAACCACCAACCTCTTGGTTGTTCTTGTAGCGCACTTTACTGCATTACTCACTTGCTGCTTACATTTACAATATGAATCTCTCAAAACAAGAGCCAACTCCTTGTGTATATTTGTGCAATGCCTTGCACAGTGGAGCTCTGGCCTCTAGGTGTTACCATAATATAAAGAATAAACAAAATCTCTATTTTGGAATAACCACCCGTTTTCCAAGCAAAAAGGTTTTGTGTTAGTATTATTTAATTAATAACTATCATTTTTCATAACAAACAACAGCAGGGTGCTAAACCAATATTAACCATAGAAAAAATAACATATTTTGCTTGTGCCAATAAACACTTCTTTCATGCTTCTTGGTAGTCTCCCTTTATCACAGATAATTTTTTTCAGGTGAGTAGCATGGCGATGGAAATTGCCTGAGGTATTAACAGAGCCCTGATATAATTGTGAGTGGTTGAGACAGAGTGTTCTGCCAAAAGGTTCTGAACCCCAGAACTTGTTTTTCCATCCTTCCAAAAAGCTAGAATTAGTTGACCTCTAGGTCATGCTAGAAAGGACACCCTTTTCTAGAAGGGTCTTCTGGGAAACCAGGATGAGTTGGTTGTGTTGGGTGGTGAACAAAACCGTTTTTTCATTACCTTTCATAAGGCTTTTATATTATGGCTCTGATTTTGACTTTTGTTTTACTTCACATACATTCTTTCACTTTTGGATAGACTGGTTTTTCATTAACCAAAACAATTAATAATGATTCAGTAGATTGCTGTTGTAACTGTAACACTTTAATAACAGTTTTAGTAAATTCTGAAGAGTTTTTTTTCCAAGAGAAGTAGGTGGTAGGAGGAGGAAGGAACAGTCCGTCACTGACTGCTATTGTGGAACACAATTTTCCCTGGATTTCCTGCCAGGGCTGACAGTGTAGCTACCTTGTCTTCTTATAGTGGACATTAGTAGTGCTATCCACAGCTGCACCAAAATCTGCATCAATTGTCTGAACTGGAGCTCACATAAAATACCAAGGAAGTTCAGGAGAAAAATCACAAGAGGCCAATTTCATAAATAGCTTTAAACTGTGACTTTTGCTATGGTTCAATATGAAAAGAGCTCTGACTCCAGGAAAGCCACAGCTTGTGCTCAGCTCCTAATAGTATGAGTGGGACTATTTTTTCAGGTTTCATCTGGGTCCTGAGACTGGTTCAAGTTTGTCTAAGCTGGCTGAAATAAATGGAGTGGTACGAGGTGTGCTAGTTGAAAACAAAAATTTCAGGTGCAATATATATCCTGCCAATATTTATTTGTAAAAAGAGGTGAGTTTAGGACAGATTATTCTGTTAGGAAACCCATGGTTAATATGCTTAACAACTACAGGTCCTGGAGTATGTTGTGATGTGTAGGCGTTCACCTTACTAAACAACTGATCCGAGAGCGAGCCAGGAAGAAGAGTCCAATATCTTGATTTTGTGTGACCTAACTCCAAAACAGCACCTATAAAATATGAGCTCAGAAATTATTTTATTTTTCTCTGGTTTTTCCTTTGCTTTTGATCTTGCCATGCTGACTGGCTAGTGCAGTCCTATCCAAAGGCAGAAAATATTTTGCTTTGTGAATAAATTAGACATTGTCTAAACTGGCTTGCAATCCCTTTACATGAGACCTTCTGAAGTCACTTTTTGTCTAGGCTTTCCTCTGATCTAGGACAAAGCTGCCTTTTACTTTGTAAGTGTATTACTTCAGTGTAGTTAACACTCACCTTAGTGGGAATTACATAATTCAAAAATACATTGTGTCCCTGCTTTTATTCATTATTCAGGTTAATAGACAAAGACACGGAGTGCTTGGTGTGAGTTGGGAATTGCATGGGCAGTGGAAAACTTCTGTCCCTGACCTCAAGAGAAAGAAACTCTGAAAGTACTTCCTTTCTGTAACACTCTTTTTAGAGTATCTGAATATAGCCAGGGAAGCTTTCTAGATTTTATTTGACTTTTGGTATTTCTTTAGTTATTTCAAAAGTTTCATTTTCTTCACTCCGTGTTTGAGAACAGTCAAACATCACTCACTCCACTACTTCTCTTTTTGTTTAAGAAAGCCATGCAGAACCCTCCAAAACCCAAAACAGGAGATTTTTGAGTAGAACTGTTAAAACAAAAATACCTATATACTATCATGCCACCAGAAACACTAGATAGAAGATCTGAATTTTTAAACTGAGCAATTGAACTTTTAGATTTTTATGGTATTCTACACAGTAAATAACATTAGAACTGAGAAATATCTCTCTGCAGAGTCAGAGTGCTGCTGGTAAAAGCTTGGTTCAGTTATGTTAATGTAATTCTTGAACCTACAGCTAATTTTTCCACCTGTTAGGACCTGGCTCCATGGTGTACCCTTGTCTCCATCACGATAGAACACTGGCAATTGTGCTGCTGCTGGAGTTCTCCAGCTCCTGTATGCAAAGAGTGATCTTTGCTTCTGTGAACCAACCAGTATTGAAATTTCAGCCCTTTGCTGTCTTGTCCTAATTGCCTCATTTTCAACAGCAATTCCTCAACTTGTTCAGGGTAAGCAAATAGTGAACAAAGGTTGGTATTTATTAGACTCATAGGAGAAGGAGATCAGTAGCATTTTTCCCAATGGCATTTTAGAAAAACAAAATATATTAATACTAGGTGGAATACTTAAAGGTTCTTAAAGCAGCAAGTCTAAGCACAATTGGCCACCACTTGAATAAGCAGCTGAAAGACAGGCTCCCTCATGTCATATATCCAACTCCTTGGGAAAGGGAAACATACCAGTTGTATAAGATCTGAGCTACATAAATGAAAAGTATGATTCAAAAGCTGTACTTTTAAACCAAAACATCTGCAAGTAAACCAAGCAACTTCTGTCATGATGAAATAAGAGTACACCCCAGTGCCTTTCATTGACTTAAATTCTTTCATATGGTGAAACCCTAATTCAAATGGCAAAATATACTTGAATAGAATAAAGTCTTTGTTATAGCAAATGTCTCATCATAGAAATATAAGAGGATATTGATTTTTCTCTCACCTCTTTTCGGTGTTGCTAAAGGGTGCAGCAGCTCCAGGAAACAAGAGTGGAGAAACATTTACCAGACCTCTAAACACCCAACCAGACACTACCTTCCCCTGCAAAGAGAAGCTGTCTTCTGTTTCATTTCATGGTAAGGCTGAACATTTTCTAACAAAAAATACCCCCCTCAAGATATTTTCTTCAACACACATTCCAGTATAAGTCAAGCCTCAGGGCATGGTGTGAGCTGGTTTTTCAAGAGGACAGAATTCATGAAAAGAGGGAAAACCAGAGAAATATGAGAGAATAGCACTACTCCCACATCATCAAGCACCAGCCTTTGCTTCAAACAGGGATCTACAAATCCCTGTGGGAGTAATGAGATGAATGATAAATTTATCACAGGGCAATAAAATTGACTGTAATAGTAACTATTCCTACTGCTCAGAAAATGTTAGGCTGGATGTTTTTGTTGTGGATCCAACCAAGACATAAGTCTCTAGTGCTTTTAGCTACTAAAGGCTGGCAAAGCATTATGAATTTATCTGAAACAAAAACAAAAATTAAATTCCTTCTTTGACTTGTTGGACTGTGGCAGTGGAGCACAACCTCTTCCCACTTTTCTCTTTGCACCTTCTGTCCATTCCCCTTGCACAGTAAAAAGTTTTGGGGAATTGGAAGCCCAGTTAATCCTATTTTCTTCTGTATGAAAACATGATGTCTGTGATTGAAAATATTATCCTTGGGACTTGTCAATTTTGAATGCTTTCATGAGCACAAGTAAATTTTTAGACAACTGAAACTTAGTGGGGAAAAAACAAAACCAAAACCAAATCAAACAAATCAACAACAACAACAACAATCTTCATCCTCATCCTCATCATCATCATCAATGGGAACAATAATGCTTCCAAAAACAAGAAATTCAAGTATTTGTGTTGCCTGAAGACAAAAAATAGTATATTCTTTTATTATTTCAAAATCAAAATAATCTATATCTAAGCCCTTTCATTTAAGATTTTTTTCATTTCATTTTTTTACAAAAAATATCCTTTCTAATGTAGTAGTTTCATTTCACAACTAATAAAAAAGGAGTTAAAAAACTATGATATTAATAACAAATCTGTGCCTCAGATTGACCAAAATTGTAAATGTCAGGGGTGTTTTTTCATATTTTATGAATGTATTTACATGCCTTTTTTTTCCCCTATTTTTGCAAAAAAATTTCTTGCTTACATTTTCTCTTTTATCTACTTACCTATAAGCTGAAGTATTCAGCCAATATCTCAGACTTTTGCTACATTCTCTGTTTTCTTTCTCATTAAAAACATATACAATGTAGATCCCTCTGATAGTTGATTTGGACAATATACCCAGTAGATCTCCCAGAGATGTACAGTGGTAGGAGTCACTTCCACCCATGAGGCTGATGTCCTCCCAGGATGCCTTGGGGAACTGGGTCAGGGACTCCTGTCTCTGTCTGGGCTATTGGGATTCCCCTACCTGTCATTGTCCCTCTGTGCTCCTTTCTGTGTGTGGTGACCAGATTTGTCACATATCCTATCACTACTTAGTATAAAAGGATGGTTGGGTAGGGTAGGAGTCCAAAAACTTCTACTCTGGGTAGAGCTACTCTTCTGCTTACATATCTTTGAGCATTGGAGCAATGCTTTCCTTTTCATGGTTGCTTGGAGAATGACTGTTGCTAACACAGGCTTACCATTATAAACAAAACAAAACATTTTTTTTTAAGTGTTTTCTGGGTCTTTTTCCTCCTAAATGGAAATGTTCATCAATCAATTCAGAAAAGAGGGAGTAGGTGAAAGAGCCGTGTCTATTGTCAGAGATTTTTTTCAGTGGCTGAAGTACCAGTAACAGATGGCATCTGACATGATATTTATGTACATCTTTGTCTGGTGTGCATATTATCTTCTGTCCCAAAGTTGCACTCTATGTACCGGGTGGCTCTACATCAGTGTTGAACAGCTCATTCTTTGTGAAATGTATCTGCAGTGATTGTGGGGTGACAGTTACCAATCCTATTTTCATATTTCAAGCAGAAGCTTCTTTTACTGAAAATTTCCATTTTTGCAGCTTTTAATTTCTGCTAATCCCTCTTGTAACATCCATACTCTGACCCTCCATGTTTACCAGTATCTCTGCTGGAAATGGCTACATGCACGGATGCTGCAGACTTGGTGTAATTCTTCTGTCAGATCTGAAAATAAGTCTTGTTTCTCCTGCTTTGGCAGAAGTTCAACAAATATTGCAGTATGTCCACTGAGCCAGGAAAAATAGAAGTGGTTTGCTGCAGTAGAAAATGAGAATTGCCAGGTGATGAAGGCAGTAGTTGAACAGCTACAGAGAGTGGAGTGGTGCTCCTAGGCCTGTGAAACAGCTGAGAGTTCCTAGTAATTCAAACTGTGTTATCAGCAATACATGAAAATTTTCCAGTATAGAAAATGAAACCTCTGGTAGTCCTACGTGGTAGGGCATCCAGTTCTACTCAGGAGCAGCAGCACCAAAGACAACCCCAAATTTTTCACCAGCTCCTTGCATTACAGACTGCAACTCTTTCCTTTTGTCTAATAGTCTTGCTCATTCACCTTTTTCTGAACTTGTTTGGCACTTGAATAAGGATCACTAATTGCTGTATTTATTCAGGAGCTGTGGTTGCACTGTGGACTGAGGTAGGATAAGACATTTTTTCACTGACACACTGCCTGAGATTCTCTTAAAAAGGTATTTAGAAAATAAGGGTGGATTTTCTGTAATTCATTGCTCTCTTCTGAATCTTGGTTGGCAACTGACAAGCCAAGAAACAAAAGTAATCAATCAAAACCCACTAATGCTTGCTTATGTCTTGAGTCTTTTAGCCACTTCAATGACTGAATCCTCCTTTGGAAGGAAATGATCCATCTCATACACATAGCCATATTTCAGTATTTTTCCTGCATAGCTCTTAGTATCAGCACTGCTGCTCCCACATTAGACATTGTGCTGTGCCATAAGGGATTTATGCCATTATGACAAGTCATCTTTATTTGCATGACAGGAACTAGAAGTTAGTTACTGAACTCCAAATTGAGAACTGATGCATACAGGTTGTGCAGAAACAAGAGTTAAATATGCCAAATTCCCACAATTTTTATTCTGCACTGAACAAATATCAGACAGCTAAACTTTCTATACATTTTCCCTTTACACCCTCAAATGTCAGGTAGTGAAATGAAAAATTTTTCTGATCAAGTATGACACTATTACATTTATAAATTACATTTATAAGATACATATGATTTAGTCTCTCTTTTCTGATCTGGAAGTAGAATCTGTTTAAATTTCTTTAAATGGTAAAAAAAAAATGTATTTTGGTCACTTACAATGTGTGTTTCTTTCCACCAAAACCTAAGACATTTCTAATTTTGTCTATTTACTTTTATCACAGAAATATAAAATTTTCCACGTTATTTGAGCATTGAATTTGTATTGAAAAATCTCAATTGCTTCTTTGTGCAACACCCATTTTCTCTTGGCTTGTGATACTTCCCCATGAAATTAAAAAAAGAAGTATTTGCTCACCAGTGAAGGGTAAGCAAATCTGCTTGTTCAGATACAACCCATTTCAAAAATTCTCATGGGAAAACACAAATTAAATTACCCCACAGGCACAATGTGAGTCAGTGTCCTGTCTCACAATTTCAATCAAAAATGATGTTTAGAGACTGGTTTTAACGTGCATCTCTTTATTCTTTTAACAATTTTTTCACTCTTTTCATTACATGGAGTATGCACATTGCAAGGCTTGAGCCATGAACAAAGTTCCTTTCATTCCTTCAAGTTAATATCAACCACTGTTTATTGATGATAGAGGCACCACTTTATTTTATGGAATCTATTATCTGTCTAACACACCATGTTTTAATGTACAACTATGAATAATCATTTAAAATAATTTTCTAATGTAGCCTGAGGAATTGCTGACTTTAGTTCACGTGATCATTGGTTTTAATAATAGATTTTTTACATTTCCTTCAGTGCAATAGAACAGTTGATTATAATAAGTCTTGCAAGTCTGATGATAACCCACCCTATCACAGAAAATGGCTGATGGACATGGTAGACACCAACTCCAGCGGAAACTCTTCACTGATTGAAGTGGAGGGTGGAGGGAGGGAAGAAGTTGTACACAATGGAAACAAGGACTCACTGCCAAAAAAAACAACTTAGAAGAATAGCATATGATGGAGGGATAGGCACAAAAGCTACAGTAGAAAATTATATACAGCTGGAAGAAAATGTAAAAGGCAATCAGGAAATGCTCTGAAATGCATTAGATGTAAAAATGGAATGAGGGAAAGAAGGGCTTGTTAGTCAAAGGGAGGAGGCGAGCTATTGCAGGTGACAGAGAAAGCCAAAGTGTTGTTGCTTCAGTTTGGTTGCTTTGTTCTATGTAAAGTAGCTAGGTCATTCATTTACCGTGGTCAATACTGATAACAAGGTTGAAGTAAACAGGCAATATTACATTAAAAAAACAGGCCAATGATACTAACATAACTTAGATTTTTCAAGTTATTCCCTGATGAGAATCACTTGGTTGTCTTGGACAACTTATGAGGACTCAGTGGACTGAGTTCTCTGACTCAAGATAAAAAAACCAAGTATCCCATTAGGGGGAAAGGGAAGGAATAGGAAGAAGAAAGATTAAAGGAGGTGTAAGCCCAACAGA
Source organism: Climacteris rufus (assembly GCA_013398175.1). Taxonomy (NCBI): domain Eukaryota; kingdom Metazoa; phylum Chordata; class Aves; order Passeriformes; family Climacteridae; genus Climacteris; species Climacteris rufus. The sequence goes on from VZRZ01005248.1 coordinate 171,437, forward strand.
ATACATAACATTGATGCCTGTAAAAGTAATAGGGGCCATATTATTAATCAATTTGCAAGAACCTCAAGAATAATCAAGTGATAATGAGCATCCAACATTTGTTAGTCACTGCCAGGTTTTATTCAAAATGGTCTTTTTTCCTCTTAATAGGACAAATTTCCTAGAAAACACAGGAAAAATTAGATACAGTCTCTTTTGGCTTTAGTAATGCTTACGTTTGTTATCGAACTAATGCTAGTTTGATAGTAGTTTGAACAGTTTCATAAGCATAAAAAAGAAAAAAAAACCTTCAAAAATTGAGTTTAGCTACTGACTTTAGTGTCAAAGTAAAGACAGCATTTTAGATTTCACAATGGTCTCACCTATTTGGTATTTATTATCCAATTACTATTTATGACAGTGATATAAACAATGGAACAGGTAAGTACATATCTTCAAACTGGGCATGACACCAAACCAGAAAACAAAGACTGTGGAAGTGGGATAAGAATTCAAATTATGATGATAAATTGAAAAAATTGTAAATACAGTAATTTCCATAATTACAAGAATAAAGAACTAATCTAAGCACGAAAAATCTTATATAAAAACATTATGTTGGGCAGCAACTAATTCAAAAATTGCAGAGCAGAACAAATTCTGACACTTACAGTAGAATGCACATATCACAAAGATATGTTACTGAAAGTAAGACAAATGACATTTTAAGAGGCATTCTTTAGAATGAGTTTCGTGTACACAACAAAAGGCAAGGAATTATACCTTTTCATTCAACACTGCTAAAGCTTCTAATGAAAGGTCATATCTAGAATAATTGGAGAAAAAACGTAAATGCAAGAGTGAAAGTCTTAGAAAATGAGATCTGTGTGGGAAACTTAAAAAATAAAGGAAAAGGGAGAGAATACTGGGGTAGGGATGATATACAAAAGGTTATTCCCAAATAAAACAGAGAAGTGCCACTGTCTACAGCTATGGGATTAGGAAACAAGTTGAAGGTCTAATCTATAACTCAGGATAGGTATAAGAAGAGACTGTCCAAGTATAATAATATTTAAACAACAGAATTTGTGTTTTCAGAAAGGTTCACATCAGTAATTCACAAAAAAATTCATCAGGATCTACCAAAATCTGCTACCCAATAGTAAGCATCATTTGGGATCCTCAAACACAGTAGCATGAGCTGTTTCTTTGTGGGGTTTAAGAATCAGAACAGCACATTCAAATCCCCTAGAAATTTGCTACTTCATGACTCCCCTGTTTTCTGATGGAAAAACATTAAGAATATTTCTGCACTGATTCACCAAAACATGTTTTCCTTGTCCCATCCCTTAGCAATCCCACAGGCAGTACTTCTCTGTGCCATGAGGCCTCCATTTATGGGGAAAAGAAAAACAGAAAAGAAATGGTGACAATTAATTGAAAGAATGTATCGGGAAGACAGATAAGATCCTTTCATTAATCCATCCACATACTTCACACAGTCACTTCAGAAAAGTCTCTTGTCAACAGTAAGAACTGTGGGATAACATTTTTTTAAATCTATAATTAATCTCAAATAAGCCACTGTTTCAGGGAAAGGGGACCCAAACTGACAATCAGACAATTATTTTATATGTATTTGAGTAGCTGGACCAAAAAAAGATTTTTTGGAAAGCAGAAGGCACATTTTTAGGGTGCCATTACACTTCATCAATGAATATTTATCTTTAAAACAATAGCTGATGAGATAATAGGACAAAAATGTCAAAAATAATATGGGGAAAATATCTTAATAAATATATATATATATGCTCAACTAATTTACAGCTCTAGAGTAAAATAGAACTGTGGCAGTGGGCAGCAATAAGACACGGCACACAGCTTGGTTTGCAGAGAGCCGAGAGCCAGTGAGAGAGCCCTGTTTCTTGTATTGTCCTTTATATAGTAGGAACCCAGGTACCTGATTGGTTAGGTTCTACACCACCCTAATCCAAAACATATGCCCTCTTTCACAACAACAGGTGCTTTATCTTATTGTTTCTCATACCTCCCATGGGAAAGAAGCATTTTTCCCACAAGCAGCCCCAGGCAGCAGCTCCGGGCCGCTACAATTCCCTCTTTTCGTTTGAGAACCAAAAGAGAAGGTATCGTCTGCAGTCCTCTGCAGGTCCCTTGCAGAAGGGAAAACAAACTCAGCATAAAGTGTCTGCTTGGTAACGTCCAGTTACCAAGCAGAGCTCAAATTGAATACCGATAAGGGGTCTGCTCAGTACTGGCCAGTTACCAAACAGAGCCCAAACCAGATGCTGATTTAAGGCAGACAGGGAGACTCTCCAGCAATACCATGGGCGATACATCTATCAAACTCAATTCTACATCACAATTCTATCAAAATTAATTCTAAACATAGCTTTCAAAGTCCTTGCTTTCTGACTCCATAATGAAGGAAACTTAAAGTTCAGTCTCTGCTTGTGGAAGGACCATCTGCCTGATGGTCGATATCCTGGCTCTCATAAGAAAGATCATTCGGTTGATGTTCTGCATTCTGGTCATCCTTTTGAGGTTGCTGGTTCTGCCTCTGGGGTGCAGGTCACAGAGGACCCATCTGCCGGCAGCCACCGTACCCCAGTATCCGTGGAAACACAGGCATACCCATGACCCCAAGCAATAAGCTCGTGCGAGCCTTCAACTCAACCAGCTGGGCAGAGCCTGACTCGTGGCCCTTCAGCACTTGCCACTCAGATCCCTCTTTCCAGGTAAATCTGTCCCGATCTGCACCCATTTCACCCCCCGAGGTTAACTGCAGCTGCAGTAACAAAGGGCCAGATAGTGGCTGTGTGTCCCTCTGGGTCTCTCACCAACACAGGTCGCTTGCTGCATTGACTCCGTGTAGTCCCTCATAGCCCCGCAATGGCTGAACCCAACAGGGCCAGAGGCAATGTAGAAGGCCATGAGGAGGAGGAGAGAACCATTACATCAGCACCCATATCAATCAAACTTTGTAGCCGAATTTGGCATGGAAGGGTTTTCAGCAGTATTAGGGTGCATGTCATCTGCGGCCTCTGACTAGAAATGTCTGCAACCCAGCAGACCTGCGGAAGTTCCAGGGATCCAGTGCTGCAGTCTCTGTCAGCTTGTTGTTCTGCCCTGGGAACCCAAGACTAAAAAGGCAGGAATTGAGCAATTTGAGTCTTTTCAGGGATAGTAACAGGAGGTGATGGCGTGGAAACCAAAGTATGAATCTTACCTGTAAAATCTGCTTCTATAATGTCTGGGTGGACAAAAATTCCTTGATGGGTGCCCTTACCAGCAGCCCACTGAGTCCCTGACCTAGGGGCCCATATGTATCCAAAGGGACTCTATGAATGCTACCAGAATCTGGGACAACTGTCCTTGTGGTGTAGATGTCAACCAGGGCTGACCCTTGGTTGCTGTCTCTAAATTGGCTGGATAGGCCTGTGCTGGAGCCCTGTTTTGGGGGAAGAGTTGCGTAGGAGGGCAATTCCCCCTCATTGCACTCCTCCTCACATTTCCCGACAGAGCGCGACCATCAACATGGTACTGGAACCTGCAATACTCCGGACAATGCCTGGGTCTACCACACCTCTTGCACTGGGGAATCCCAGTCCCCATATTTTCCTTTTGCTGTGATTTAGCCCTTTTCCATTTGTTCCTGGCCTTGGGCCATTTTTGTCCTTGGTGGCATAAGCACAGCCAAAGTAGATCTTT
>VZRZ01005250.1:896-42775 GCA_013398175.1 Climacteris rufus
GGGGTCCATCACCTGTAGGGTCAGTTCTGAGGTTAATTTGGGGCCCATCACCTGTAGGGTCAGTTCTGAGGTGGGTTTGGGGGGTCCATCACCTGTAGGGTCAGTTCTGAGGTTAATTTGGGGCCCATCACCTGTAGGGTCAGTTCTGAGGTGGGTTTGGGGGCCCATCACCCATGGGGTCCATTCTGAGGTTGATTTGGGGGGTCCATCACCTGTAGGGTCAGTTCTGAGGTGGGTTTGGGGTCAGCTCTAAGCTGAGTCTCCTCAGAGCTGTAGCAAGAGCAGCACCTCCAAGCTGTGAATTGTTTCTTCCTACGGTTTGCCTGGATTTAGGAAAAATGTCACATTTACCAGGACAATTCTTTGCCAAACTGCTGATCCAGAATTAGTCTTTTGAGTGGGATTATCCCCAAATCCTGCAGGATTCAGGTATCACCCTGCTGGTTATCTCTTTTCCTGGGGCACTGACAACTCAAAATTAGCATGTGACAGCAGAGAGCTGCAGGAAGAAGCAATAGGAAGATCAGCTCTGCTGAGAAAACAAACTCCAGCTGCTTTTCCCTACAGCTTTCCAACAGAAACATTCCTCTTTGGAGCTCTCCAAGCTCTTCTTCAATCCCAGCTCGCTGGAAATGCCCCTCACCAACACATTTATCCCACAGGGCAGCTGAGTTCTGGGCATTGAGGGTTCCCTGGCAGCTCCTGAGTTTCCTGGGCATCCTCCACCTCAGAGCTGCCTGTGGATGGCAGAGAAATGAGGATTTTGGTTAATTAACCCTGTTAATGACCAGAATTCCAGCTGAGGCAGGGCTGGGTGTTTTCCTTGTGTTTTACACACAGCCTCATCCCTTCTGTTTCTCTTTTCCTGGATCCTGAGGCATTTTCTTTCCTTCTGTTGCTGCTCTTTCATGTTTTTCCCCGTGCTTTGCCTCTGTTTTCCCAGTTCTTTGTTCCCTCAATCTTTTTGTGCTGCCTTTCTCTCCTCACCTGTCCTGTCAGCACCATTCCCATTCACCCTCCTCAGCTCCCTCATTGTTCCAGGCTGGACTTAGACCCTGCTCCAGAACTTTTCTGCTCTGCTGTAAGCCCTGGATTTCATGGATCTGATCCACAGGGACATTTTCATTTTGTTTGTGGCTCTCTGGAAGGGGGGTTTGTCCTTTTATCCCAAAGATTTCAACCTGAAGGGAAGAGTTTCCTCTCTTTCCTTCCCATCTGTCCTGTGAGCTCTCTGCTGGAGGGGGTCAGAAGTTGGGAATGCACTTAGTTGTTGCCATATCCATGAAAATTTGTAGGATTTTAAGGCTGAAAGTGATGGCTCTGTGAAGCTCCAGGTTTTTATAAGTACTCAGTGCTTGGCTGGACTTTCTCCCTTCTTAATTTTGCACCTTTTGGTGCTGTTTAATTAACAAAAGAGAGGGAGTTGGGCCTGATTTGTGCAGAGCTGCTGGTGAGAATTCCAGCTCTGGCTCCTGTGGCCTTGGACAAATCAACTGACAGAACTGTGAGGTTCCAAATATTATTTAAAATTATCCTGAGGTGAACTGGCAAGATGGAAGTGGAGTTTTAAAAAACAACTTCAGTAGCAAAGGGCTTTTCTCTCCCTCCTTTAGTGCTGTGTCAAGGCTGCTTAATTTCAGAATTTTAAGTTAAAAGATCTTGGATATCATTAAGGATTGGAAAAAATATGTTATAAAGGAAGTAAAGCAGATGAATTTAAATATCTGTAGCATCTCCACATTTTTCTCCTGCCCTTTTTAAGGGGGAAAGCTGGGATTTTAAACGTTTCCAGGAAGGTTGGGAGACTTCAGTGGGAACAAATTGGCCCCTTTGGTGCATCCAGTGCAGGTGAGGATGGCCAGGCAGGAGGAGCATCTCTGTCCCACCTTGTGCCAGCCATGGAACACTGATAAATCCAGGAGCAGCTCATGCTGCCTTCCTTAATTTGAATTATTTCAGAGCTGCCTCCTGTCATTAATGTGTTGTGTGACTAAAATCTTCTCTTTCCTGCCTCAAAACCAAGCTAAAGCCCTGGGTGTGTTGATATTTGGAGACTTCCCCTCTTGATATTTGAATGGGCTGTGTGATCCTGCTGGATCCAGCACTGGCAGGGACACAGGGAGTGCTGGGGACAGGAAAATCCAGAGGGAATAACTGAGGGAAAGCCTTGCTGTGGGCACCCTCTGCTCCCCCCTGGGAGGGTGGCTGGCAAATTCTGCTGCCAAATCCTCAATTTCTTCCCTGGGAACCTGTGACCTGCTTTGGAGAAGCTTTCAGCTCACTGAGGCATGCCCAAATCATTCCAAAAACAGGAAAAGACACTTTTTTTTTTGCCTGGAAATGCACTTTATTTATTGCATTTACTCCAGAACCTCCCTGTGGAAAGGCTGTCCCAGTTTGTTCAGCCTGGAAACAGGAGGGGTTTGTGAGCCTGGATGGAATTCCCAGTGCCCTGTGCTGATCCAGGCTGCTCCAGACCTGCAGGAAAGGAATATTTGACACACTTGGAGCAAAGGGAGGCACTTTTGGAACAGAAAGAGTTGTGCAGCTGGGACCAAAGGCAGCTTTGCCTGAATTTTTAAGATTTTTTTAAAGCTAAAAGGCTTCTCAGTGAGAAATATCAATAAATCCCTGTTTCTTGCCTAAGCTGCAAGTCAAACAATCTTATCTGGGGGTTAGGAGTTAATTTTTTGCTTTTCTAACTGGTTTTGAATCAGGAAGAAACTGGCTTGGTTTTAAGACACCAAAAAATCCAAGTTGAAGGTGAGGGAGGGATGAAACCTGGGGGTTTCTGCTCTGCCACTTAGGGCAGTGTTGTTTGATTTAAAATACTTTCATGTAGTCATTTTTCTTAGGCTTTTGGGGTATTTTTCTTTATGTTTAATAAAAGGGGAGCAGAAAGGAATAAAAAGGATGTCCAAATATACAAAAACCCCAAACAACCCCCCAAAAAACACCTCAAAAAAGAAACTTTGAGGATTTCAGAGACTGGGAATAAATTGTGATTTGCAGTTTTAAAAACCTCCTAAAAACCTTTCAGAATTCCAGATATTTGGGATAAATTGTGATTTGCAGTTTTAAAAACTTCCTGAAAACCTTGCAGGATTCCAGAGATTTGGGATAAATGGTGATTTGCAGTTTTAAAAACCTCCTGAAAACTTTTCACAATTCCAGAGATTTGGGATAAATTGTGATTTGCAGTTTTAAAACCACCTCAGAAAAACCTCACAGCATTCCAGAGATTTGGAATAAACTTGACTTGCAGATTATTCTGAGACAGCACTTGGGAAACACACTTAAAACAGAATTAAACTTGGCTTTTCCCACAATAATTTGGAATCAGAGGTGATGGAGGAGCTGCAAATGCAGGGAGAGGCTCCAGGGAGGATGCAAAGCCTGGGGTCAAAGGGAAGTTTGCTGTTACCTGAATCCAAGGAAATACACCCCAAAACCCCACCCTGCCTGGATTTTGTGATCCCTTCTCACTTGGGCTGTGTTTTATTGTGTTTCTTATCATTTCTGCTGATGGAAATGAATAGGAAATCATTACAACTGCTGGATGCTCTGGGTTTTATAAGAGCTGTAATTCTGCTGTGAGCTCAGTGGTTTATATCCCTCACATCAGAACATATTTGTTTCTCCCCATCCCTCTAAAGGTCTCCATGTCAAACACAAAAAGCCATTTGCTTCACTTAAATACCTTTTTTTTTTTTCTTGGCTTATTTGCAAGAAATCAGAAAACAAATTTCCTGAGTCCACATGGCCCTGGCAGCTTTGATATTTCTGGTGGCCTCTCTGCCCTTTGTGTTCACACAAAGTCACTTCTCAGGCACTTGGGCAATTAAAATCCCTGCTCTGAAAGCCAACACCAATTTGTGCAGGAATTTCTGAGCTCAGCATCACTTTATGTGCTCAATCAGAAGATAATTTGCTGCACATCCATCCTGTGGATCTGCTCAGAGCCATTGTCACCAGGAGGCAACTTCTGCCTTTTAATTTGGGTTTGACCTTGTCAGGGCAAGCAGAACTTTGCTGCTGAGCAAGAACCAACTTCAGATGTGCAGAGGAGCTGGGAGGAGGCTCAAAATGGGATTTTTGTGCTGCTCTGGGCCCTGTTGATGTGATCATCTCATGTTTATCAGTTAATTGATATCAGCAGTTAATTGATAAACGTGAGATGAGGGCTTGAGTAGAGCATAGTTAGTCCTAAAATACAGCTTAAGGTGCTTCTGGGAGTGGTTTTATTTGATTTCATGATTTTAGCTCCTCTCCCATAGCATAAGGAGCAGAATTTTCTAGAGTGGGACTTTGATCTTGAGAATTTGCAGCAAATTCTGTCATTACCAAAAGATTTGGGGCTTCATGTGCTGGGAAGGCTCCATTTGCTGTAGCTGGGGCAGTGTTTGGTGTGTCTGTTGTGGGAAAGAACCTTCCCTGTGCACAACCAGATGGAGAAACAGGGAAAAAGAGTCAGGAAAAGGTGAAGTAGCAGCTTAATAAAACATTAACAACTCTGATCTCATGATGGATTGCTGGGTGTGTTTAAAGGAGCAACCAGGGTCTTAAATTTGTGGCATTTGTGCTCCAAGGATTTTAAAAATAAAAGTAAAATCTGATCATTTCTGCCACGTTTTTGTGGCAGCACTAAATGAATTTGCAGGGAGGTCATGGCTGGGAGCAGCTGGATAAAAACATGGGACATGAAGATGAAGATGATTTGTAATTCTATGGCTTTTCTTTAGGGTTTTTAGTGCCCAAGAGCTTTTGTGTAGATGTGAAGCAGTCACCTGCCTAGGAAGGGACAGCTCAGCCAATTCCAGGTCAGGCAGTTCTGTAATTTATGGGCTTTTTGTTTCTGGAGTAAAATAATTAAATGTGTGGGCTGTTTTTTCCCTGCTGTGCACCCTGCCTTTTTCTGTTTTGTTTATTAGAGTTACTCTCTGCAGAGATGGGATTTTTAACTTCTCCCAAACACATGTTCAGACATCTTCAGCAAAAGTCCCAGTGCAGGCAGTTAGGAGGTGGATCTGCTGCTTTGAGGGAATTTTGGGTTTTACTGGGGGGTTCTGCCCTGCTCAGGTGATTCCCACCCTGCAGAGCTGCCCCAGCACAGGGAGGAGCTGGAGCTGCTGGAGAGAGCCCAGAGGAGGCTCCAGGATGGGCAGAGGGATGGAGCAGCTCTGCTGGGAGAGCTGGGATTGCTCAGCCTGGAGAGGAGAAGCTTTGGGGTGAGCTCACTGTGGCCTTGCAGGGCCTGAAGGAGCTGACAAAAAAGGTGGAGAGAGACTTTGGGCAAGGAATGTATTGACAGGCCAAGGGGAATGGCCTTAGGCTGAAGGAGGGCAGGGTTGGGTGGGATTTTGGGAAGGAATTGTTCCCTGTGAGGGAGGTGAGGCCTTGCACAGGGTGCCCAGAGAAGCTGGGGCTGCCCCTGGATCCCTGGCAGTGCCCAAGGCCAGGCTGGAGCACCCTGGGACAGTGGAAGTGTCCCTGCCCATGGCACAGAGGATGAGCTTTAGGGTCCCTTCCCACCCAAACCATTCTGGGATTCTATGAAATTCCACCCTCAAGCTCCCTGGCTGTGTGGGAAGGGTAGCACACACTCTGCTGGGACAATACTGGAACCAGTTCTTTGTGCAGTTTGAAACTCTATATGAGAAACCATATTCCTGAATTCATGGAATCCCAGATGGGTTTGGAAGGGACCCCAGTGCTCCTCTCATCCCAAACCTCTGCCACGGGCACGGGTGCCACTCCTTAGGTTGGATTGCTCAGGGCCACAGCCAGTCTGGCTGTTCAGGAGTTCAAATCACCTTTGAGGAGTTCAAATCACCTTTCTTAGGAGGAAAAGCACAGGAATACAAACTGTTCAGGGTGAGCTTTCCCTGCTTGCCCATAACCAGGGCTGTTCTGTCCCCTGCAGACTCTCGGGCACTGATGGACGTTTCCGACAGCCCGGAGCGAAACCCCTGCTCTCCTGAGGAAGAGGACCAGCAGCTTTCTGATGAAGAAGTCCTGAAGGAGAGCGGCTCAGAGCGGGAACTGGATGGAGAGGGTGGCCAGGGGAGCCTCCTGGGCGAGGAGGAGGATGGAGGCAGGGCCCTGAGCCGTGGGGAGGAGGAGAACCACTCGGATGAGGAGGATCGGCTGAGCGAGGCCAAGTCGCAGGAGTCCGACACCAACGAGCAGAGCGTGGAGCTGAAGAGCCCCCAGCCCCACAAGGGAGAGGAGGAAGACAGGACAAATGACCTGGAAGTGTCCTCTGTCACCAGGGAGCTGGATGAGCACGAGCTGGACTATGACGAGGAGGTTCCCGAGGAACCCAGTGCTGCTGCTGCAGAGGAGGATGGGGAAAAAGCTGCTGGGGAGGATGATGAGGAAGAGGAGAAAGGAGATGATGCCCCTGAAGATGAGAAGAAATCCAGCAGCAAAAGTGATGATGAGAAGGATGGCCAGGATCCCCTCAAGGAGAAGAAGAAGGAAGAAGATGATGGAGAAATTGATGATGGAGAAATCGATGTAAGTAGGAGGTGGGCAGAGCCCTGTGGGGGTTCAGAGCTGGTGCCTCTCCCATTGCAGTTCCTTCCTCCTGCTGGGAATATCTGTGTCCCCAGCGTGCCAGGAACACCCTTTTCCCTGGAGGTAAGGCCACAGCATGGAGCAGGCCCTGTGCTGACCCAAAACTTTGTGCCAAATAGTGCCAGAGCCATCCCACATAAGCTTTGTTCCCTTCAATATGGAAAGGCTTTTAAAAACAGTTCTGCCTCAGCTCCAGGAGGATTTGGGAATGATGCTGACAGCAAATCCCATGGATTGGGTGTCCAGGAGCTGTTCAGACTGAGGGGCTGGTGCTGCAGGGTGGTTGTGCCCAAACCATGAGGTGATCCTGAGCTGTTTGGGGGGCTCCAGCAGCACTTGGGTGTGTGGGAGAGGAATGGGAGGTGCTGGGATTTCTGACATGGGTGGGGAGTGAGTTCAGGGATGTGCAGCCCTGAACAAACCCAGCTATTCAGAAAAGTCAAAAATGGGGTTTAATTGCAGTGGGGATTAGGGAAAATATCATCTTTGTCCGTGTTTGTCTTCAGGAGGGAGCTCTGCAGAGCAGCAGCTGTTTAATGCAGCTTAGTGCCAGTTTCCCTCTTCTTTCCTGAAGAAAACAGGGCAGAATAATTCCAGTAAAAACCCTCCTGTGGGTTCCTGGGCTGGAATTAAAGCCCAATAGTGGGAGTGTGAAGTGCTGCAGAGAGAAATTGCTGCTCCAGAGCAGCTGCCTGGCTCCCCATTCCCAACCTGCAGCTGGATGAGGCTCTGGAATATCCTGGGGACGGGCAGGGAAGCACTGGAGGGTGGATGGGGCTCCTCAGGCAAGGAGGGCAGAGCTGTGTCCTTCCAGGCCCCATTCCTGAGCATCTGACCTGGCCACATCCTTGGGAAGCTCCTGGAGCCTCACTGGACAGACCCTCCTCCCTTTTTGTGGAAAACCCATATTTAGTGAATTTTTAACTCATCATAGTTCTTTGCCAAGTTTAATTGCTTTATAAAATGATGCCATTGCTCTTCCTCCTGCCCATCCTGGCAGGTGGCTTTGTTAAACACGTGTTTTGCAGAGGTTTTGTGTATTTCTGATGCAGTTAAAAGGAATTCCAGCACCTTATGGGCTGAACAAAATTTCCTGGAGTCCTGACTCCGTGCCTGCTCCTTGATTAAAATATGAATGCTCTCCTTTGGAGCCTGAGGCATTCTTGGGAGCTCTCCTTACAAAGCACAAGATGAATCTGTACCCTGGTTTTCATACATTAACTCATAACAGCATTCCCAGCTGCCTGATTCCAAGGAGACCTCACAGAAATAAATACTTCCCCTTTTGTTCCAGACTTCACAGAGCTCTTTTGAAAGTAGCAGAGTGGAGCTGGTTCTTCCATTCAGGCATCACTGAAAGGCAGCCCCAGCTTTGGGGAAAACTTCACTCTCTGCATTTTCTGCTGCTTTCAGGCTCCTGGTGTGCAGGGAGGGGAATATTAATGCCAGTTTTATTTGGAATTTAAGTAGGGTTTTCAATCCTCTCCCTGTCTGGCTCAGGAATGCAGCAGGAGAGGCTCTTAACCCACCTCTCTGTTGATCCTTTGTTTATCCACAGCCAAGTGATGGCTTTTTCCTTCTTTCCAGCTGCTAAATGGATCAAAGGAGAGAATTTTCCTCATCTTTTCCACCCAGAACTGCTGTTGCCAGGCAGAGGGAAGGCTCAGGGAAGGCCCATCCAGATGCTCCCCCTTGACATGTGTTACACGTGCTGAAAAGGAGGCAAAGAGAGGGAAAACCAGGGTGGTTTTTAGGATAAAACCCTGAATTCCTGGCCAGATACCTCTGGTCATTTGTACCTTTGCCTTCTGCATGCCCAGCTCCTTTTGGCTTTGCAGGTGCAGCCTGACAAAGCCAGGGAAGGTTGGTTTTTCCCTGGAAAACAAAAGCAAATGCAGGTATTTGAAAGTTCCAACAACTTTCTTCTGGAGGTGTTTCATGGCTGTTATTTCCTCCTCATTCTTGAATCTTGGAGCAGCCTCCAGCTCCCAGAATTGATTCCTGGGGATGCTGCAGAGTTTTGTTTGAGCTGCTTCACAACTCCTGTGTGGAGCTGAGGAGTAAAAAAGGAAAGTTCCTGGAGAAGACTGGAAATGTGTTGGACTTGTGTGTGAAGTTGTCCCTGGGGAGGGACTTTGGACAAGGGTATGGAGGGATAGAAAAAGGTGGAATGGCTTTAAACTGAGAGATTAGGGGGGATATTGGGAAGGAATTGTTCCCTGGGAGGGTGGGGAGGCCCTGGCACAGGTTCCCAGAGAAGCTGTGGCTGCCCCATCCCTGGAAGTGTCCAAGGCCAGATTGGACAGGGCTTGGAGCAGCCTGGGATGGTAGAAGGTGCTTTCACAGCCACCTTTGAAACACTAAACCTGATTTATCTCCCTGTTGGTAGCAGCACCTTGTGAAGCTGCTCTGAGGTTTTTATTGTAACCAAATCTTGGTTTTCCCTGCTGTTTTTGCCCCAGGGGCTGTTCTCACTGACAGATATTTGAGCAGGTTGGGAAATGTCAGCTCTCTGCAGCAAATGCCCCCCATGAAATGTCAGCTTTGTGTGTTCCAGGATGATGATTTGGAGGAAGGGGAAGTGAAAGATCCCAACGACAGGAAAGTGAGGCCACGTCCCACCTGCCGCTTCTTCATGAAAGGTAAAACCCCTGGTGCTGGGGCAAACCAGGGCTGCTGCATCGCTCCTGCTTGGCTTTTTGTTCCTTGGTCAGCTGCTGGGACCTGATAAACTCTGCCCCAGGCATCCTCAGTGTCACCTTCCTGTTCCTTGCTGGTCAAAGCTGCGTTTTCATCAAGCCACTGTGCAAAAAAGGTTTTGTCCTGAGCGTGGTGAGCCTGGAGGAGGCAAATAAAGGAAAACTTGCTGGGGTTTTGGGAATAAAACTGAGCAGCTGTGGCTGCCCCAGCCCTGGGAGTGTCCAAGGCCAGGTTGGATGAGGCTTGGGGCCCCCTGGGATGGTGGAAGGTGTCCCTGCTCATGGCAGGGGTGGGATGGGATGGGCTTTGAGGTCCCTTCCAACCCAAACCATTCCATGGTTCCATTTTTCTGTGATTCCTCTCAATTACACATTGCCCAGAGTTTGCACCACAGCTGCCTTGGACTGTCCTGCCATTATTTTTAGCGTTTAGATTTTATAACACTTTTCTTATTTAAACTGATTATAGCTCTCTTCCACTTCCTTCAGCTTCACCTCACCTAATGTTTGTTCATTTATTTGCTTTTATTTACAATCTCCTTTGGGAAAATTCCTGAAAAATCTCACCTGGAGGGTGGAGCCCAGGGTGGGGCCTCCATTCCTTGCGTCAGCACAGTGTGGGGGTTTCCAGAGCCCTGGCCATCCCACAGCCCACATTTTGCTTCCTGGACGTCTCCTGCTGTCAAATGTGGTGCCTGTGCCATGACACAGAGGTGCTGGTGCCAGTGGGGGAGCAGGGAAATCCCTGGGAGCAGAGCTGTTTGTGCAGCAGGAATCTTTGCCAGGGGCAGAGCTCAGGCTGAGGGATCTGCCCCAGTTGCTGTGCTTGGATTCAGGGATTTTGCTCAGTGCTGTCCCTGGGGAGGGCAGGTGCTGCTCACATGGCACCAGGAGGATGTTTGGGATGTTGTCCTTGCTGTGCCTGAGGAGCTCTGCCACGGCTGTGGCACCAGTGGCTTCCAGAGCTTGGTGTGTGGCCACCTTGCCGTGGGTGACAGGGCAGGGAGAGGTGATCTCAGCCCCTGCACTTGGTGCTCAGGCACTTCAGAGGGATATGGGGCAGGAATCCTTGCCTGTGAGGAATCCCCATCCCTGGCAGTGTCCAAGGCCAGGTTGGACAGGGCTTGGAGCACCCTGGGACTGTGGGAGGTGTCAGGGTTGGAGCTGGATGAGCTTTAAGGTCCCTTCAACCCAAACCATTCCATGATTCTGCCTCACCCCTGTTTATTTGGGATGCTCTCAGGTCTCCTGTGAAAGGCAAAGCTCTTCATTGGAAGTGTTTGTCATTAACAGATGAGCTCATAGGTTTATTCCTGCATCTCCCCACCAGAATGAGGTTCTTGTACATTCCTCCATCTGTGTCTGGGTCTGTTTGTCCTCCCTGGAAGGTGGAGGGTGATGGGTGTCCTTCCATGTGTGTGGAAACAGGTAAATCCCAACCAAGCTGGAGAGAGGAGAAGTGAAACATCTCAAACAACATTTTTCCTTGATGGATTTTAGAAGCTTGGTGGGGTTTCTGCTGGTTGTGTGGCTGAAGTGCTGCTTGCTGATGGAAAACAGGGCTCTAACACTGTGTGTTCCCACAGGGCACTGCACCTGGGGCATGAACTGTCGCTTTATCCACCCTGGAGTGAATGACAAAGGAAATTACTCCCTCATCTCCAAACCTGAGCCCTTCTCCCCCAACGGTGCCCCTCCCATGGGCCCTCACCCGCTGATGCCAGCCAACCCCTGGGTATGGAATCTGTTCTGTGCATCTCTGCCTTCCTCCCCACCCTCCCCATCCCTGCAACCATTCAAGCTTGGACAGGGCTGGCACAAACCTGGCACAGTGGAAGTTGGCCCTTCCACTGGAACAAGATGAGCTTCAAGCTCCCTTCCAACCCAAACCATTCCACGATTCTGGGATTTTTCTCCTTTGTTTTTGAGCTCATACTTCAGCAAAATCCAATCCACGGTTGGATGTGTGGTCTTTAAGTGGTGATCTTGGAGGTGCCAGTAGAGGGGGGTGATTTTCCATGTGTTTCCCAGTTTGTATCCTGCTGAAGCATCTCTGGATTCTCTGGAGATGCTCTGAGGTGACTTGACAAAGCAGGAGTTCACTATTTAAAGCTGACTCAAGTGTCTGTCTCCTTCTCCTCACCTTTCTAACAGGGAGGGCCAGTGGTTGATGAAATCTTACCTCCACCTCCTCCAGACCCTCCAACAGAAAGTGCCTGGGAGAGAGGCCTCCGGCATGCTAAAGAGGTAAATTCCTTCCTCAGGGAGGTGCTGCCTGCCTCCAAAAATCCTCTGGAAAAGCTCCTTTTGGAGCATGGATGGCTTGCTCTTTCTCTCCCCCTTCTGCCTTTTAACCTTGTAATTATATTTTGTTGTATATCACAGTTGTTAGACAGCCAAGAGGAGCTCACATCCAGGTTTGGGGTTTTTTATATTGAAAAAATATTGGGAATTTGTGGCCCTGAAGGCCAGCCCTCCACAAAGCAAAGCTTGAAGCTGGCCCAGTTTCCCTCCCTTGTTTCTCCAGTGTGTGATCACTGCAGAAATGGGCTGAGCAGGGGGGGGAACTTCTGCTTCCTGCTGTTCAGAGCTGATGGAATAGTGAATTAATCAGGAAGAGTCCAGCATCCTGCACATCCTGAGAGGAGAAGGTGCTTTAGCTGAAGGGATTCTCCCACGGGCAGGATTTTTCACATCACAACTTCTCCCTGCCTCAGGAACATTCTCTCCTCACACTGTTGTTGTTCTGACAGGTATTAAAAAAAGCAACAATGAGGAAAGAACAGGAGCCTGACTTTGAGGAGAAAAGATTCACTGTGACCATTGGAGAGGATGAGAGGGAGTTTGACAAGGAGAATGAGTTTTTCCGGGACTGGAATTACCGGATCACCAGGGACGTCCGGGACCCAGCGTAAGATGCACTCTGGGGTTTGCTCCAGGGGGAGATGGGTGGGAAGTGCAGTGCACTGAGGCAGTCTTTGGTTGCTTGGTCCTAAAAATGAAAGGAATTCTCACTTCAGAACACAGGAACAGCTTCCATGAAACAGGGAGATAAAAACTTGAGGAGATAAAAATCCGCTCGCTCCAGTCCAACCCCACCTCCCTTCCCAGTCTCCTTGGAACCTTCTGCCTTCAGCCTCCTTGGCATTCTGTCCACTCTGCATTGCCTCCCTCACATTCTTCCTGCTTTTTTTCCCCTTTTTTCCTTCCCCCAACCATAAGAATTTGAACCTATCCAAGCTGAGGCTGCTGGAGCGTGTTCAGTGTCCAGGAGCTGGGTGTTCCTCTGCCCTGGTGCAGCATCTGCTCTAAAGAAGCACCTGAGCTGCTCCCAGATAAACTGGGCACTGCTCAGAGCAAAGCTGTGACCTGGCCTAAACAAACACCCTCAGGTGAAGTGTTCAGCTCATTGGGGTTTTAAGGAGGTAAAATGGAAAGTGGTGGAGAGCTCGGTCTCATCTCTGGGAAATTCGAGTTCCAGAGGCAAGAAAAGGAATGGGAGGAGAATTTTTGAGAGAAAATCTGCAGTAATACAGGTGGATGTGCCTCTCCTTGTTCATGCATCCTCTGTTCTTCCTGCATGGACAGATTATGGAAGTATTTCCGCATCCAGAGGGTTTGCAAGGCTTCTGTTTGTTTTAGAGTGGATGAATTACAAAAAAACTCTGAAAAGGAGTAGGTGAAGCTTTTGTTTAATATTCTTTGGGTTGCTCTGGAGTGCAATTCCTTTCCCTAATTTAAAAAAAAAAAAAACCAAACTGTCCTCAGTTCTGCAGCCTGAAACAAAAGAACTTTTTAAAATATTAGTATTTTCCTGGCTTGAATTAGCTCTGGATCTTGGCCTTCTGTTCATCTGAGAGGCACCCAGGGTTTTTCCCCAATGTTCTGGGGATTGTTCATCCATTATTTTATGACTGTCTATAAAATCCACCATCAGCATTTTGTAGGAATTGTTAAGTACAGCACTGATTTTCATATAGTCAAGAAAAAAATGTCTTGCACATGGCCAGTGTTAAACAAAAGTCATCCAACACTGGAATCCCTGAAAATTTAAGGATGTATAAGCAGACTGTGGCATTAAAATATCTTCATTGTGTGTGAAGGGAAAAGTTATGAAGCTGCAGCTTCTGTAAACTGTAAAAAATGTTGATTTTTCTCCCCCACACACAGAATTTATTGCCCAGTTGGACACCTTGCAGCCAACTGAGCCCTGGCAGTGCAGCTGGGATGTGGAAAAATGCTTTCAGCACTGTCTTGTGACATTATGGAGTTGTCTCAATAGTTCATGAATCCCTTTTTCTTTTTTGAATAACTATAGGGAGGTGGACATCAAAGAAAACATTAACTATGGGTAAGCAGGTCTTTGATTCCAGTACTGTTGCAATTGTAAGAAAATATTTCTTTTCCTTTTTCCATTGCACTTCCTCAAACTCCCGAGGCCACAGAGTGACCACTGCCCCACCAGTTCACTCAAGGGATGCACTGGATTCTTTTTAGGGGTGATACCAATTATTTTGTAAGGATTTGAACACTGAATTATCTAAACACACAGCAGTGATCCTTTTTAACATTAAAAATCTCCACAGATATTATAGGAAGGGGAAATTCAGGCTTGAGGCTGTGTGAAAAAGTAAAATTTCCTTTTTGAGATTTTTTTTTATGTCTCTTTGAACACCTGGTGTCACTGAATCCAGGCTGGGTTTGGGTTGGCATCAGGAGTTTGTTGCATCCATGGTCAGGATTCCCTGGTTCTCTTTTCCCTTGGCTTATTGCTTCAGTCCAAAATAGAAATCTTAAAAACTTTAAAAGCACTGAAAGAAATACAGGTGTCACTGAACTCACAGGGCAGCACCTACATCTCAGCCTGGTTTAGGTTATTTGGCACTTGCAAAATGCAAAAAGTGACCCTTTATTCCTTTTACTTAAAAATCAGGATAATCTGGAATTTGGGAGCACTTGCTTTATAATCTTAGCTCAGCCACTGCCTCCTCTGTGGCCCTGGAAGTTTCTCATTCCCTGTCCCCACCTCCCCATGTTTCCAGTGGATCTGATATTTGCACTCCAGCTGCTTGGATGTTGTTGAGTTGGGCAATTCAAACCATCACTGTTAGAAGAAATCAGGAAATGGAGGGAACAGAATGAGGGAGGGGGCGGTTTCAATCCTTTTCCTTCCCAAAATTTTCAGTTTTGCAGCTGAACCCCACGTGCTCAGCAGTCCATGGATGTGCTGGAGCACCTGATTCCCAGTGGAGAATCTCAGCTGGAGAAGTGGAATTGCCCCCTTCAATCCATGGGGTGATTCCAGAGGCACTGGCCTGTCCCAGAGCTCCACTTCTCCCAGTGGAAAGCTCCTGGCCTTACTGGTGGCACTGGGAGGCACCCAGCACTCCAGTGGCTGGGAACTGGGAGATGCCCATCCCTGCCACTCCTGAAGGTGCTTGGCATTAGCTGTGGGTGCATGGACAGCAATCCCAGCTCTCAATCAATGAGGCAAAACACATCCTGGTTTTTGCAGACGTTGGGAGTGGCTCTCAAAAGCAGATTCTGTGTTTTCACCGCATTGATTTGAAGGCTGAATGTTTGGTTGTTCTTTTTTTTGGTGTTTATCAAGAAAGGTTTGTGCTTTTCTCTGATAAGCCTCACTTAAAAAAAGACTCTTTGGTTGGGATGTGTAGAAAAGAAACCTCTTTGAACAGCCCTGCTCCATTGAACATGTTTTTCTTGTCACAGTGAGTAAGAGCTGACCTAGAATCCGTAGTTTTTGTGGTGACAAGGTGCCCTTTCCCTCTCTAACATTCCCTGTTTTTCATTGTAGGCTTGATCCCTATTCAGACCCCTATTATGACTATGAAATAGAACGGTTCTGGCGTGGTGGGCAGTATGAGAATTTCAGGGTTCAGTACACAGACCCCGATCCCTACCGTAACTACAGAGTAAGTAAGGTAACTCCCCCTTCCCTGCTTCTCCTTCCCAACTTCCTTCCAGGTTCTTCTGGGCCTTGCCACGTTTCCAGGGCAGTGGTTGAAACAGGATTTGTGCAAATAGTGAAATCTTGGCTGAATTCAGCACAGAGCAGGTGAAGGGGTGGGAGGGTGTTCTGGTCCAGCATCGTGGAGGGAAAAGCTCCAGGCTTGGGGATGAGGTTGGAAAGCTGCCTGGTGGAAAAGGACCTGCAGTGCTGGGCAGCAGTGGCTGAACACAGGCCCAGGTAGCCCAGATGGCCAGTGGCACCTGGTACCAGGCATGGTGTGGCCACAGGCCCAGAGCAAGGATTGTCCCCTGTGCTGGCACTGCTGAGGCCACACCTGGAATTCCACATCAGATTTGGCCCCCATAACAAGAAAGACATTGAGGGGCTGGAGTGTGTCCAGAGAAGGGAATGGAGCTGGGGAATTTCTGAGGGAGCTGGGAAAGGGGCTCAGCCTGGAGGGGCCCTGCTGGCTCTGCACAGCTCCTGCCAGGAGGGGCAGCCAGGGGGGTCGGGCTCTGCTCCCAGGGACAGGGACAGGAGGAGAGGGAATGGCCTCAGGCTGGGCCAGGGGAGGATTAGATGGGATATTACAAAATTTTGTTCATGGAAAGGGTGTAAAGCCCTGGCACAGCTGCCCAGGGCAGTGGTGGAGTCCCCATCCCTGGAAACATCCAAAAAATGTGTGGATGTGGCACTTGAGGACGTGGTTAGTGGTGCCCATGGTGGTGGGGCTGGGTGATGGTTGGACTTGATGATCTTCAAGGTCTTTTCCAACCTTTCCTAGATGATTCCATGTGTGAGATGGAGAGGTGGTTCCTCTTCATGCTCCATGGCTGCTCCTCAGTGTTCCAGGCAGTTTAGCAGTGCTTGCAGCCACCTCTGCTGCCATCCTTGGATACCTTGGAGAGGGAAGGAGGGAATTTCCAGGGAAGAACCTGGCTGAGGAGCAGCTTCCCTGTTAATTCTTGGGAAGGAAAGGATTAGGTTTGGGCAGGTGTGCTCTGTGTGCTGCTCAGTGCAGGGGGAGCTGCCCCTTGGGATTGAGGGAAAGCAGCAGCCAGGTGCTAAAATCCCAGGAGCTGGGTGGTCTTACACCAGGACCTGGATAAAAACAAGGCTCTGAACCCTTTTCCTCCTCTTCCTTTTTCCTTTGTGCCTCTGGAATAGTGACCAAACCAATCCCTCCTGCTCAGGGGGGAGTTTTCCAGTGCATTCCATCAAATCCTTTCAAAAGTAGCTTTTCTTTTGCTCCAAATCCTTGTTTTCTGCAGAAGCAGTGCCCAGACAGGAGCCTGGCCCTCGCTGTGGTCACACACGACCGATCATTTTGCAAAGTTAATTAGCCAGTTATAAAAACAATTTAGCATCGAGGGGGAGAGACTTGTAAACATCACCACATTGATTTAATAAGCTTAATAAACCAAATGAACCTGTTGCCTTTGAAAATAACAATTGCTGTGTTTGTTGTCCAGGTTGTGCTCAGCGAGATCCAGGTTATTGGTCTCCAGATAACAGGGATCTCCAGAGAATAGGGATCTCCAGAGAATAGGGATCTCCAGATTATTGATCTCCAGATAATAGTGATCTCCAGATTATTGATCTCCAGATAATAGTGATCTCCAGATAATTGATCTCCAGAGAATAGGGATCTCCAGACAATAGTGATCTCCTGACTATATTGATCTCCAGATTATCGATCTCCAGATCATTGATCCCAATCCTTGGCGCGGGAGGGTGGCTGCAATTCCCGGCATTCCACGACTCCCCCCCTGCTCTGCTGTTTGCTGTTCCCACAGCATCCCGACGGTCTCTCTCTTCTTTTTCCCCAAGGAGAGAGAGCGGGAACGGGAGCGGGAGCGCGAGAACAGACAGCGGGAGCGGGAACGGGAGCGGGAACGGGAGCGGGAGCGCGAGCGGCGGCAGCGGGAGCGCGAGCGGGAGCGGGAACGGGAGCGCGACAAGGAGCGGCAGCGGCGCAAGGAGGAGTGGGAGCGGGAGAGAGAGAGAGTGAAGAGGGACGAGAAGGACAGGCAGCACCGCGAGCGCGACCGCGAGCGCGACAAGGACAAGGACAAGGCCAAGCCCCGCTCCCCGCTGCTCCCCAGGTGAGTGCGGCATCCAGAGCCGGCCCTCGGCTGCTGGGGCGGCTGCTGGGGCTCAGGTGTAACTGGGGGGTAAAGCAGGAGTTACAGTGCTGCTGGGTGTAATTCCAGAGTAAAGCACGAGTTACAGTGCTGCTGGGTGTAATTCCAGAGTAAAGCAGGAGTTACAGTGCTGCTGGGTGTAATTCCGGAGTAAAGCAGGAGTTACAGTGCTGCTGGGTGTAACTGCGGGGTAAAGCAGGAGTTACAGTGCTGCTGGGTGTAACTCTGGATTAAAGCACGAGTTACAGTGCTGCTGGGTGTAACTCTGGATTAAAGCACGAGTTACAGTGCTGCTGGGTGTAACTCTGGATTAAAGCACGAGTTACAGTGCTGCTGGGTGTAACTCTGGATTAAAGCACGAGTTACAGTGCTGCTGGGTGTAAAGCGGGAGTTACAGTGCTGCTGGGTGTAATTCCAGAGTAAAGCAGGAGTTACAGTGCTGCTGGGTGTAATTCCAGAGTAAAGCAGGAGTTACAGTGCTGCTGGGTGTAATTCCAGAGTAAAGCAGGAGTTACAGTGCTGCTGGGTGTAATTCCAGAGTAAAGCAGGAGTTACAGTGCTGCTGGGTGTAATTCCAGAGTAAAGCAGGAGTTACAGTGCTGCTGGGTGTAATTCCAGAGTAAAGCAGGAGTTACAGTGCTGCTGGGTGTAATTCCAGAGTAAAGCAGGAGTTACAGTGCTGCTGGGTGTAATTCCAGAGTAAAGCAGGAGTTACAGTGCTGCTGGGTGTAATTCCAGAGTAAAGCAGGAGTTACAGTGCTGCTGGGTGTAATTCCAGAGTAAAGCAGGAGTTACAGTGCTGCTGGGTGTAATTCCAGAGTAAAGCAGGAGTTACAGTGCTGCTGGGTGTAATTCCAGAGTAAAGCAGGAGTTACAGTGCTGCTGGGTGTAATTCCAGAGTAAAGCAGGAGTTACAGTGCTGCTGGGTGTAATTCCAGAGTAAAGCAGGAGTTACAGTGCTGCTGGGTGTAATTCCAGAGTAAAGCAGGAGTTACAGTGCTGCTGGGTGTAATTCCAGAGTAAAGCAGGAGTTACAGTGCTGCTGGGTGTAATTCCAGAGTAAAGCAGGAGTTACAGTGCTGCTGGGTGTAATTCGAGAGTAAAGCAGGAGTTACAGTGCTGCTGGGTGTAATTCTGGAGTAAAGCAGCAGTTACAGTGCTGCTGGGTGTAATTCTGGAGTAAAGCAGGAGTTACTGAGCTGTGTGGCCACTAAGGGGAGCTGAAATATCAGTGATGTGACAGCCACAGCGTGTCTGTGCTGAGCTCTGGAGTGGGGATGTGTCTGTGCTCTGTGTTGGGATTTGCAGCTCTCCCCTCTTCCCTCCAGGCTGGAGGAGCTTTGGGGAGAATGAGTGAATCCTGCTGGGTGTAACTCTGGAGTAAAGGAGGAGTTACTGAGCCTTATGGCCACTAAGGGGAGCTGAAACATCAGGGATGTGATGGCCACGGCGTGTCTGTGCTCTGGTGTTGGGATTTGAGGGCTACCCCTCTTCCCTCCAGGCTGGAGCAGGTTTGGGGAGAATGAAGGAGCCCTGCAGGTTGACTCCCTCTGAGGACTCCCTTGACAAATATCTGTGAAAATCCAGGGCTGCTTTGGGAGTTTGTGCATAGCAAAATAGCTGGAGATTTAAGTACGACTCCAAAAGGAAAAGGAAAGGAGTTGTCCTGGAAATGGGTCTCAGCTCAGTGGAACTGCAGTGTGCAGTCAGGTTTGGTGCCTCTGACTGCCCATTGTTTCTGGAAATGCTGGTTCTGATCTGTGTGAAAGAGAAAATGGAACCAGACAGACTGAAAGCCCAGGAATGTGATTGCTGTTTTCACTCTGTCAATGATTTACATGCTGGGCCTTGCCAGCCTCCTCTGTCTGAGCCAGATTTGTAAAGCCCTGCAGAAATATCCCAGCGGAACGTGGAACTTGTCTGATGGGAATTTCTAATGTCACTACCTTTTTTGGTTCAGAATCCTGGAAAAGTGTCACATTTCTTGCTGAGGGACATCTTGGACAGGGCTTGGAGCAGCCTGGTCTAGTGGAAGGTGTCCTTGCCCATGGCAGGGGGGCGGAGTGAGATGAACTTAAGGTCCTTCCCAACCCAAAGCATTCCATGATTCTGTGATCTCCAGGAAAACTGCTGGACAGTTTCTTGGGACGAGTGGCAGATGTTGAGGACCATGTGGACACCCAGGTGTGTGTGGGGCAAGGAGAGGTGCAGGGAAGCTGTTTCCCAAGATAAATTGGAGCTTTTCCTGCTGCCTGGTGTGTGTGTTGTTCCCCTGCACTGGAGGAAGGTGTGAAGCACGATGGGCATGAGGAAAAGTTGGATCAATGAAGAGCCAGGCTAAGAATGCCAGGAATGAGGCCCACGTGGAGTTGTGTGGTTTGAGGTGGGAGCAGGGCTTACTCTTGAGTCTGACCCAGAATTTTTATCTGACTGAAAGAAAACTTGCTTTTTGACCCTCTTTCCCAAGAGGAAGTCCCGGTTTCCAAACGGTCTGGAGGAGCAGTAGCAGTGCCAGAGCAGTTATAGGAACGCCGTAATTACCCGCTCCGTTTAATTACAATCTGCACTTAACAGCCACCATTCGTGCACCTTAATTACCACATTGCCTGGTGCTTTGTGCTCTCCTTGGCTTGGTGATGGGACACATCCTGGCCAGAGCCATGGGATGGAGGTGATGTCAATGAAAGTGATGTCACCTGGTTGGCAGCTCCAGCTCGTGAGTCACTCACAGCCACCGTGACCGGGATCGCTGCGCCCACGGCTGAGCTCTGGCCCTCCTGGAGTGCTGGGACAGGGCTTTTTTGGGAGACTCTGGGCTGCTGGTGCTGCCCAGGAGGTGCTGGGTGGGAGCAGTGGTCGTGCTCACCAAGCTTGGATCCATCTCATTCCGTGAAACCACGTGAGAGCCCAGAGATGGGATGGACAGCATTCAGGGGATGCACATTCCCTGCTTCCCTCTGACATTAGGGAGCTGTGGATGCCTCTTGGGTCTCCAAGCTGCTTGAAATGAGTTTGGTAATTCAAAATCAGTTTCTGACGCACCTCTTTGCTTTTTTTTGTTTTAAGTCTGCTGTGGACAGGGACTTTTCAAAGGGCATGGGGTGACAGGGCAAAAAGGAATGGCCTTAAGGTGAAGGGGAGGGCAGGATTAGGTGGGATACTGGGAAGAAATTCTTCCCTGTGAGAGTGGGGAGGCCCTGGCACAGGTTGCCCACATTGGAAAGGACCTTAAAGCCCATCCCATCCCAACCCTGCCGTGGGACTTCACTTCCCATGGTTGACATCCCTGTCCACATGACCACTTCCCTCAGCACTGCAGTCTGGGTGTCTGTGGAGAAAACAAACCAGCAGAAACAAGTTTTGGAAAAGCTTTTGAACAAGTGAAAGCATAATTCCAGTTTCTCCTTTGGAAAAGACATCCCTCATCCTGCCCTTTGCGTTTCCTCGGAAGTCCCCGTCACGCTGGTGCTGTGACCTGGCTGGGGCTGTGTCTCATGTCACCTTTGTGAGCAGCTCCCAACTTCCTCATGGCAGTGCAGTGGCTCGAGCAGTCTCACCTTTTCTCCAGATACCTCCGTGCTGGGCTCCAGAGGGGCAGGTTTGGCATCCTGGCCTTGCTCAGCTCCCGCGTTTGCTTAACGCGCCGAACGCCCGGGATTGCTCCGCGCTTCCTGGGAAGCAGGATGTGCCCAGCAGTGCCACAGCACTCACCTGTGCCTCTATTTATAGACTCTGGGCTTTCCCTAATTGCTGGATCCCAGCTTTTGGCAGGTCCAGCTTTTCCAGGCGGCGCTGGGGGCCGGCTCACGCCGCAGCTGCCCGTTAACATTCCTGCCGCTGCCAGGGCCCACGCCGCCCTGCTGCCTCGTGGGCTGGGCACAGAGCTCCACAGAGCTTGGAAAACTCCTCCACAGAGCTTGGAAAACTCCTCCACAGAGCTTGGAAAACTGCTCCACAGAGGTTGTGCAAGCAGCACTGAGCTTTGCCAAAGGCAGAGCTGAGGATGCCGTAATTCCAGCTCGATGCCGCTCGCTCCGTCGGTGAGGCAGGAGGAGGGAACAGATCCAGAACCTACAGAATCAAGGGATGAGAGAACCCAAATAGAAACAAATGGAAACAAATTCCCTTTCCATTCTTTTGTAAGCAGGAAGGTTTCATCTGATCTCTAAACAACAGAAGAGTTTAAGGCTAAAAACGTGGAGAAGCCAGAGGAGTTCCCAGAATTGCTGGTTGTTGGAGATGAGGAGGATTAGAATTTAACAAGGATTTAAACCCTGATGGACTCAGGGATGGGTGTTTCTCCTTGAACCTTTGAAGAGAAGAGGCTGCAGTGGCATTTTCATGTATGGATTGGCCTTTTTTGGAGGAATTCAGAAGATTGCCTTCCAGTAGCTGAAGGGAGCCAGCAAAAAAGAGAGAGGCGCTTTTTCCAAGGGCATGGAGTGGCAGGCCAGGGGGAGATGGATTCAAACTGCCAGAGAGTAGGTTTGGATTGGATTGTGGGGAGAAATTCTTCCCTGTGAGGGTGGGGAGGCCAGAGAAGTTGTGCCTGCCCCATCCCTGAAGTGTCCAAGGCCAGGCTGGAGCACCCTGGGATGGTTGAAGGTGTCCCTGCCCATGGCAGGGGCTGGAACAGGATGAGCTTTGAGACCCATCCCAACCCAGATGATTCCATGATTCTGTGAATGTGCAATTGTTGCTTTATGCTTTGGGTTGTTTTTTTTTTCCCAAGCTTAAGGTGAGCACTCCAAGAAGTTTAGAATCTGAGATTGCACTGCTGGTAAAGCTGTTCCTCCTCCTCCTCCTCCCTCCTCCTCAGGCATCGAACACTTAAACAAGCCAGGACACTTTATGATCAATTAGAGGGATAACTTGGCTGTCTGTCCTCCTGCTCCCATCTCCAGAACGGGTTCTGATGCCCCAGGCTGGGCCTGATTTTTTGCTGAGTGCAAAATTCCTTCTTTTTCTCTGCCTCTTGCCGGTGGAGCTCCCTGTTGTGCAAAGCCTTTCAGGGATAAAGACATGACATGAAATATGTCCTCTGAAGAAACTTAGAGCAGTGCAAGATGTTCTGACCCTTAGCTGGGAGCAAAGGCTCCACACACTGAAATAATTTGCTTTAATCCTTTATTGTTGCCACAGGGCTTTATCCCACCGGCATCTGAGCGAGTCTGATTGTTCCAGGAGCTCGCAAAGCAACCCAGTGCTGTGGGACCTGTTGGTGGTTGTGTTCCCAAAGCACTGAGGGAGAATCAGGAGTTCATTCTGGTCTCTGTCACCAGGGACAGGACCCAGGGAATGGCTGGAGCTGGGTCAGGTTGGATATCAGGGAAAGGTTCTTCCCCCAGAGGGTGCTGGGCACATTCCCAAGGCTGCCAGAGCTCCAGGAATGCTTGGACAATGCTCTCAGCACAGGGTGGGATTGCTGGGGTGTCTGTGCAAGGCCAGGAGTGGGACTGGATCTGTCTCAGTCCTTCCTGCTCAGGATATTCCATGATTCTGAGTCAGACCCGCTGGAGAGTGGCCCCTCAGCTGGGGTGGCACTGGGTGTTAGTGTCCAAGCAAGGAGCAAAAAGATCCATGAGATGGGCATTGGTTTCTTTGCCACCTGGATTTCCTCTCCAGGGAATGCTGGGTGAGAAGCAACGTGGCCAAAAGAGCCTTTGAGTGAGACTTTGTCATCTCCAGATCTCGGAATTTGTCCCGACATCTCATCTAAAAGCTGTTCCCACACAGACCAGACAAGAGGAAGGCCCAGGCTGGACATCAGGAGGAATTTCTTCATGGAAAAAGTAATCAGATTATTGGGAAGGGCTGCCCAGGGAGGTGGTGCAGTCCCCATGCCTGGAGGTGTCCAGGGAGTCACTGGACATGGCACAAGGTGGGGACCAGTCCCAGGTTGGACTCCATGGACATGGATTCTGTGATTCCCATGATGTGGACCCCAAATTCCCTGGAACAGCAGGACCAGGCAGGATGAGGAGAAGGAGGAGGCTGTTGTCCTCAGAGGTGTTCCCAGGAGGTGACAGCAGTGCCCCGAGGGACCATCCTGTGATTATTGCACACACAACACTTTTTTGGAAGGAAGTTCCCTCCATCCAGACCAAAACCTATTAATGGAGAGCACTTAGGCAGCCATAAAAACCCAAAATAACCCCTGTGAGTGGGGGCTCTGACAGCTGACAGCAAAGTCAGAAAGGGCAAACCATAAATGCTTGTAAAACCCTTCCAGCAGGGAACGTTGAGCTTCTCCTGAGGTGTCACCCGGGTTGTGCTGCAGATCCTGGGACAAAAGGTTACGTGATCCCGTGGCCGTGCTCACCCTTTGTGTTATTTTCTCAAGCTGGTTCAAGTTGACTTTGTTAATCTGTGGGCTGAGCACGTTAATGAGCAGGATAACCCAGGCTCTGGAATCAATGAGTGCAGGTTATCCAGGGCTTGCAAGGCAGAAAGTGTTGGAATAAGCTTGATTAGATAAAGGAGTGGCAAAAAGAAGGGAATGCAAATGGAGTGATTCATGGTGCTGTGTGTACCACAAAGCAACTGAACTCGGTTTTTTTTTGGGAAGAATCTCTAATTCTAAGTGGTCCTGGGTCGTTGTCTTTTCCTGACAGCTTCTGGTGGTCTCCCAGTGCTGGCAGCTGGATTTGCTCCCTGTTTTGTGGGTGTGGAGGCTCTGGATGAAAGCAGCTGTCACTCAGTTTTGGGGGGCTTAGTGATGGCATTTCATCCCACTGCATTAGGGTGGTGTGGTGAGATGGTGGATTTGGGTTTCTCTTTGTTTTCCCTGTGGAAATCTCAGTCACTTCTTAAAAGAAATCCTTCATTTATTCCCATTTGCCCTGCCACAGGAGGAAGAGCAGGCAGGGCAGACAGTTGTGCTCTCTTCCTGGTGTTTGAGTTGGGCATTGGTGAGACCCTGGGATGCTCTGATTTAATCTTGTATCCATGGGAAGTTAGTGAGGGGGAACAGCAGCTTCCATCAGGGGCAGGGATTTGTTCTCCACGTGTCTGCAGCTCCCTGGGCAGCCTCTTGGAGCTCAGGGAATGAAGGGAAGCAAATGGCCCTGGGCTGTTTGATTTCCCAGGCTGAAGTGAGGTTTATCTGCTCCAGCTGGAGCTGGACCTCTGCTCCTGCACACTCCAGGTGTTCCAGGACTCCTCAGAGGAAGATTTCCTTTTTTCCCACATACAGAACATATCCCATGCTGCTCCAAGGTCCTTTGGCATCACAATGCAGTGCCCTGCATGGAAACACTGTGGTGATAAATATGCTGACAGCTTGTTTACATCCCCGTTTTTTTGTGGTGCAGCTTCCAGCCAGAGCAATGGAACCTGGTTAGACAGCTTTGCTTTCATTTCTGCTCCCAGCTCTCTTGAGAAGTTGGTGATAAGAACAGCTCTGCTCTGGAGCCAGGCTGGGGGAGCTGGGAGTGTTCACCTGCAGAAGAAAAGGCTCTGGGAAGACCTCAGAGCCCCTTCCAGTGCCTGAAGGGGCTCCAGGAGAGCTGGAGAGGGGCTTGGGACAAGGGATGGAGTGACAGGACACAGGGAATGGCTTCCCACTGCCAGGTTAGATGGGATATTGGGAAAGAATTCTTTCCTTTGAGGACTGAGGGTGCCCAGAGCAGCTGTGGCTGCTCCATCCCTGGGAGTGCCCAGGGCAGGGTTGGATGGAGCTTGGAACACCCTGGGATAGGGAAAGGTGTCCCTGCCCTTGGCAGGGCTTTGAAGGTCCCTTCCAACCCAAACCATTCCGGGGTTCCATGATCTGCAAACCAAACTGAACTTTGCCAAATTCTCCACAAAACATTCCCATGGACTGGGATTTCTGTTTGTCCTCCTGGTTCTTGAGGTGCTGCCTCCACCTCCACAGCAAAAGGAGAAGAGTTTCCTAACCCTGAATGGAGATGAAGGGCATGGAGTGACTGAGATGTGGATCTCAAGGAATGTGTTTTTCTGTGGCATTTCAGAGAGGGAGTTTCTGGGAGATGTCCCACACTGGATTTGAGTGGAACATGGCACATTCTGGGGCAGGATCACTGCCTCCTGCTCATGGAGAGGAGGCTCTCCAAGCATCAAATGCTCAGCCCTGCGGGGAGATCCCATCTCAGATAGCTTTATCTCCCTGCTGGGATGATTTCATCCCGGAGGTTCAGATGGTATCTCCACTCTTTAATTTCCAAGCCTCTCCCCATCAGGCTTTGAAGAAATCCTTCCTTTTTTTTTTTCTTTTTTTTTTTAAGCAACTGATAACTCAGCTTTGGA
The DNA here is from genome assembly GCA_013398175.1 of Climacteris rufus. Taxonomy (NCBI): domain Eukaryota; kingdom Metazoa; phylum Chordata; class Aves; order Passeriformes; family Climacteridae; genus Climacteris; species Climacteris rufus. The sequence goes on from VZRZ01005250.1 coordinate 26,558, forward strand.
TGGAAAGAGCTTGAGAAAAGCCTTTTCTCTGCTAATATTTCACCAAGATCAATGAGCAGCAGCTCCAAGGTCCAGCATTCCCTAGACACACGTAGGTGGCTTTCCAGAGCTGTCCCTCTCCATGATCCCGAGACAGGAAAAATTCCAATGTGCTTGCACTCTGCTGGAATTTATTTTGCAGCAGTTACAGGTCCCTTCACCTGCCTTGGCACATGGCTCCAGTCATTCCTCGAGTCCACTTCCCTGGAAAATTCCACAGGCGCTGAAGGAAGAGCGGCGCCGGCGCTGCTGACGCAATCGCAGCTTTCCTGCGAGAAACTCAAAGGCTGCTCAGTCATCCCTGGACTTTCCTCCTGGAGAAAACTGAGCTGGAAGAGCAGCCCTGGAGCCAGGACTGACGTCACTGCTGCCCAGGGGTGATAAGGTTTGGTTCCCTGTGGCAGCCGTGTCCCAGGCAGGGGGAAGGACAGGAAGCCTTTGCTCGTTTTCCCCTCTAAGATTAGAAATGCTTGGGCAGCATTTGCATAATACATGAGGGCTTGAGCTGCACAGCTCTGCTTTTCCACCCCTTCCAAAGCTTTGTTGGATGTGCTCCAGCTGGGTTTTTTTGGGAGCTGGGTTTTTTTGGGAGCCGGGTTTATTTGGGAGCGGGAGCGCGTGCGGTCGGGAGCTGGCTGACCCATGCCGGGGCTGTGCTGCCAGCTGGAGCTGCCTCTGCTCCTCCTCTCCCTGCCAAAGCCACATTCAGCTTCAGTTCTCCTCTTGATTGCTGTCATTACATTCCAGCCAAATGGGCATCAACGTGTTTCTGCTGGAAAAGAAGGATTTTTGTTATTTTGAGGGTAAAATCGCCTCCCGAAGCTGCTGCCTGAGTGATCCTGGCAGGAAGTTAAGGTTCTTTGGGTCACTCTGTCTTGTCTCTTCTTCCTTCTAATTTATTTTTTTTTTTAATCTTGTGGCATGACTTATCCAGTGAAGGAATTCATTCTGAAATATTTCAAATGTTTGCTAAAATTTGGTGAAAAAGAAGATTTGGTGTGAACACATGGGGGTTTTGCCAGCCACTCTCTGGGCTGAAGGTTGAGGTTTGCCAGCAGCCTGGGGAGCTGAGAATGAACGAACTCATGAGCTGATCCCATGGCTCAGCACCCCAAAACAGCTGGAATTCTTCCTCCTTTCCTCTTCCTCACCACAGCACAGCTCCAGCAGCTGCTCACACCCTGCCGTGGGCTGGCTGGACTCACTGAGCCAGCAGCAAACCATTCTTATTTTTTAATTAATTGAATTAAGGAGTTGGGGAGCTCCACAAAGCACCAGATCCAGCATAAAACAGGAAAGAAAAACCACCTGGTTGTAAGAGTGAAAGTGAGGAGGAAACCTCCCCCTCCTCACCTCCCAGTCATGGGGCTCATCCTGGCTGGAATTGGGGTGTTCCTCTGGGGAGCTGCTGAGGATCTGGGCAGTTGCTCCAGTTTACTTTCCATTCTGACTCCTGAATTCCACTGGAGAAGATGAGCCAGTGCATCAGATCCCAATCCCAGCTGGAGGTTGAACGAGTTTATTTGGTGATGCCACCCATTGGAAGCTCTTGAGGAAAGGCTTTGAAAATGTCCTGACAGGAGCAGCATCTTCCTGGCATTTACTGCTGAGTCAAAAAGCCAAGCACATCCCAAAACCAGGCTTTCTGTTGTGGTTTTCCTGGGGAAAAACCTTTCCTCCAGAAAGTGACTTCATCCAGGGGGAATTGCATCAAACCAGGTAATAGGTGCAGGTAAATGAGATCTGCTTTCAGAGTCATCCCTGCTCCCACATGGGCTGGGAGCTGAGCTGCAGCTCCCAGGCTGTGAACTGGAGTTGGTTTTGAGAGAGGATAAATTCTGTAGGAGGCTTTTCCTTCTGCAGACTGGCTCAGGAGTCTGGAGAGGAGCAGGGGTGATCGTCAGGTCATGGAATCATGGAATACCCTGAGCTGGAAGGGACCCCCAGGGACCATCCAGTCCAACCCCTGGCCCTGCACAGACACCCCAACAATCCCACCCTGTGCTGAGAGCATTGTCCATCTCCCCAGCACACAGGCTGTGAGCCCATGGGAATGTCAGGGCATTATCCAGGAGCATCCTCACATGGTTTTTTCTCCTCCTTTCCTTGCTGTTTCTCCTGCTGCTCGATCCAAGGTGTGTAGACCATTCCCTTCCTTTTCTTCCTCTCTGCACTTGGTTGATTTCAGGATATTCCAGAGGTTAAATTGGCTTCCCAAGGAGTTTGTAAACATCTGGTGGAAGGAGACTTTACCCCAGCTTGCAGTATTTAATGTTATCAGGGTATAAATAACGTGTGTCTCAACCCCATGTTCAGAGTTGTGTTCCTCCATGGTTCAATCCTCATGGAATTGTGGCAGTTCCATGGAAAACTTGACCATCTCACTGCAAACGAGGTGCTGAGTTAATCAGTGTGTGTTGGAGCAGTGCTGGAAAAGGGTGAGGATGCAATGAAGCTGCTGGGGAATAATGCTGAGCCACAACCCTGCCTGGGACTCCCTTCCTGGGCACTCAGCACTTCTGTGTTGGATGGAAGTGGCTTCTCCTGGAGCTGGAACGAGATCTGTGGGAGAGGTGAATGTGAAAGGAGAGTTTTTCCTCTGAATATTCCAAGGTAGATGTGGGGCAAAGGGTAAAATTGCTTTTACATCAGCAGAGATAAGGAAAGAGTCAGATGCTGGAGTTTTAGGTCAGCACATCCCAGTCCTGGAGTCAGGAGGAGGAAATTCTGCCAGCAAGGAGGGGATGAGGCTTCTCAGTGAGGTGTGAAGCCTTCAAAGGGCAGGACAGGCTGCTAAGGAAGAGCTTTCATTATCCTGGTGTCTGTTGAAGTGTCCCTGGAATTATTAGAAAACTTGGAGGTGGCTTTTTTATCTCAAAATGTAGAGGAAGTTGTGTGGGGAGTGGTTGCTTCAGTGCTGTGAGTAATGGGGTGGTACTGGCTGAAGCCAGGGGGAGGGGGCCTTTCCTTCCCAAATTCTCTGGGAGCTCATTAGTTTGAGGAAAGGAATAAATGCATCATTGGCCTAGTAATTGGATGAGTGCAGCAGACTTCAGAAAGCTTTAATCCAGCAGAAACTTCACCTAAAAAACCCCAGGGAGAAGGTTGGAAGCAGGGAATTGAGGAGTTGAGTGCAGGTTAGAGTGAGGGCAAGGAAAAATTCCAAGTTAAATCACCCAGAGATAAGAGAGGCAATAAAGTCTGGGCCTGAAGAAACTCATCCTGGAGCACTTCAGGAAGTGTCTGGGGCAGGTGCTGAAAAGTTGGCCTCGAATTATTTTCAGAGGGTTGGGGAGGAGAAAGGAAACCTGGGGAAGCACAGAAAGGGAAACTGAAAGTAGGACCCTTGAAAGGGAAGGGAGGAGATGGAGGGTGTGAGCCTGGCTGAGCACACGTTGGTCACCACCAACAGCAGCACATTTGGTGCTGTTCATGGGCACCCAGAGGATGATCCAGCCATAAACCAGCCTGGTTCATGCTCAGGTGGGCAGGGAACCATCCTTGGGAAGGGTGAGGGCAGCTCACTGTGTCTTGGCCTGACAGCCCCACAGGGTGTCCTGGGAGTGGAGACACTGGAGAATTCCAGGCTCAGTCTCCTCTGCATTGCACCAGGGCTGGGTTGTTCAGCTCTGTGCTGGCCACAGGTGTAGGAAGAACCAGGTTTTCCATTCCCTTCCCTTGGAGGCCAAAAGCTGAAGGTGGAATCAGCCAGGAGGTCCCTGAGTGCTCAGTGGGACAAAGGAGTTCACAAAACGGTGGCTTTGTTGCTTGGCAAACTGAAATTTCTTCTGACACTTAATTGATGCCTTTTTGGGACTACCTAAAAACAGAAGCCAGACAAAATTAGGAGAGTAAAAAAGCAGTTATATTTATATTCATATTTATGAAGGGCCTTCAGGTGCATTTAGGGCAGACAGAGCCTCCCAGGGGCTGCACCCAAAATGGACAATGGGTCAGGGGTTTTCATACTTTTATAAGTTTGGTCCATTTGCATATTGGGGGTTAATCTTCCAATTCCAGCTTCAGGTAATGAAGTCGTTTACCCCCAGTTTTCTCCCCCATCCCACTTTTATTTATATTTCTTGGGGCCTGAGACAGTGAGGTGTCCTTGGATCCCAGGCCTGGAGAGGAATTGTTTTCTCTGAGTAAAATGGGAAGACAGCAGCTCACACTGTATGGAGTTTAGAGTTACACACTGAAGAACTGCAGGATTACAAACACATGAAAAACAGAAAACCTCAAATCCTGAGGCATCACCATCACCTCAGAATGATGCTGTGATCCCACAGTGGAGGTTAAGAGCTGCTCCTGCTCTAAGGGATGAACCCCAGCACCTTTCCACGCCCCTGTGCATCTCTTTATCCACTTTACTCCAACATATTTACCATTTCTGCTCTTCCCCTGACCCTTTCCCATCTCCCTTCACAAACCTCTTTTGCAGCCGCCAACCTGAGCCCCAGAAGAAGGACAAGGAGGCCACAGCTCTGGGCAGTGCCCCCTCCAAGAGGGCAGACGAGTGGAAGGACCCGTGGCGCCGGTCCAAGTCCCCCAAGAAGAAGCTGGGGCTGTCGGTGTCGCCGAGCCGCGCGCGCCGGCGCCGCAAAACCTCCGCCTCCTCCGCCTCCGCCTCCGGCTCCTCCAGGTCAGCCCCTGGCCTGGGAGGGGGACAGGGCAGCTCCCGAGGTGCCTGTGGCTTCCTCAGCCTTGGCACTGTTGGATTCATCCAGTGTGGTTGGGGGATGCTAAAGGTGGCTCCAACTGCAGCCGTTCCGTGGTGTTGTGGTTGGGAGAGCAGTCCAAGGCTGGCTGCTCGGTGAGGTGGAAGCCAAAGGCGGCAGGGAGCTGTGGGGTTCTAAATCAATTCATTTTCAGAGACAAATTAATATACAACAGCCCCTTTTGGAGCTATTTCACTTGCAAATTGACTCCTGGGTGGAAATGTTTTTTATCCACTTGACTCCGTGCGTTTTTATTCCAAACACCTGATTAAAATCTGCCAGTCAGGCTTCAGAATGAAATGAAAAAATTCTCTTTTTAACTGCATCACCCAGATCAGGAGGGTGCCAAACAGCCTGTGTGTGCAGGTATCCCTTGGACCTGTCCCTTGGACTGTGCTCCCTGTGGAAATGGGATGGGAACAGCTCTGTGTCATCCCATCACTGCAGGAGATGGGAATTGCTCTGCCTCCTCAGTGCTGCCCAGTTCAGGGCACTGTGGGAGCTGTGCTGTGACCAAATCCTTGGAAAAGCCATTTTTCCAGTGAATTCGACCTGGATGCAGCCCAGATTATATCAACTCAGATGCAAACTGACTTTAGTAGGAGCAGGAAGAACTGGGAGCTGTAAAAATTGGATCCTGGTCCCTCCAGGATGGATGCAGGGAGGAGTTGAGCCCACTCCAGTAAGAGCACGTTGATGCTACTGGGGAAACTGGGATGGTGGAGGTTTGACACAGCCTCAGAGGGCTGGAGTGGGGCTTGGAAACCAATAAAAATAAATAAAATGAAAGCCACCTTTCAGAAAGAAACTCCCTGAATCTGGGAGCCTGGAGGGATAAGCTGGATCCATTTTCTTTAAATGCTTGAACTTGAAGCTCCTGAAAGAGTGGGGGGAAGTATCCAGGAGGAATGAGGAACATGTTACACTGGAGATAGGGATCTAAAAGACAGAGCCCTCCTGAAGCAGATTTTCCTGCTGGGATCACTGCACCCGAGGTTTTTCTGTTTTCTCCTGATGTGTCAGGGGACTGTCTGGTGAAAAGGCATTAAATGTGTGGAAGGAGTTCCCAAAAAGGATGGGAAATCAGTGATTGAAGGGTGCAAAGAGAGCAGCAACGAGAGGATCCTCCCTAAACAAAAAGGGGAATCTGAGGAGAGGCTGTAAATCCTGACAGCTCCCCGAGGAGAAGAGAGGTGGGGATTTGGAGCAGAACTTGGGAAGAACATCCTTGGGAGCTTTTGAGGAAGCTGTGAATTTTTCTCTTTGTCTTGCAGGTCCTCTTCTCGTTCATCCACCTACTCTGGCTCGGGCTCCTCCCGCTCCCGCTCCAGGTCCTCCTCCTACAGCTCCTACTCCAGCCGCTCCTCCAGGCACAGCTCCTTCTCAGGCAGCAGGTCCAGGTGAGGCTCCTGCCCTTAGGAACCCTGCTGAGCTGCTCTCCAGATGATTCCCAGCAGCTCCTTTTTGCTCCTGTTCAAAATAAACCATCCCAAGCACTTCCCTGAGTGGGGGAGCTGTGGTTGTTGGATGCAGGAGATGTGTCAGCCACCCCCTCCTCTCCCCAGTGCTCCCACCCACCAGTGCAGGGCTGTTGTGGCTGGGCTCTTTCCCATGCCTGTGGTTAAATTAACATTCCCATCATTTGCATTTTGTGATTGGGAGAAGTTCAGCAGCATCTCCTTTCTATGGCACTGGGATTTCTCTTCCAAGAGGCAAATCCCGTTTCTTCATTAAAGCAGTTGTATCTTGTGATAGTCCTGACACTTCAAAGCAGCAATCCAGTGTTCCATGCTGATGAATATTTATTCCTCAGCAACTTCCTTGCCCCTGCAGACAGTTTGCCAAGTCTGGAATATCCATAGTAGGAGAACTGGCTCCTTAGATAGGCAACTCTTCAGAGCTGAAGTCACACAGGTAGCCAGAGCAGATCCCACAGGTGATGGAAAAACACACACTGTCACTTTTGCAGACTGGTTTCTCCGAGGAAAAGCTCATCTGGGAGCTGATTTCATCTGGGAAGCAGGCTGAGCTTCCCCCATCCTGGGCTGTGCTCCTTGCAGGACAGTGCTGGTGTGGGTGACACACTGGGCTGCCTCTCCCTGCAGTGGCACAGGGAGCAACACCCTCTGCCCAGCTGTCACCCAGGAGTCAGCCTTCCTGAGGCACTGGGCTGCAACAAAGGCACTTCCAGGCTTGGCCCTGGCATGAATCACCCCAGCAGCAGCACATGTTGTGCCCTGCCAGGGACTCAGGTCAGTCCTGGGCTTAGGAAACAGCTCCTGCCCTGTGGTTGTTGCCTTTGGGATGCACCACTTCGTGCTTCTCCTTGTGTTCCAGAAATTACAGATAAATTGTACATTCAGGTGTATTTTGTGTCCTTCTGACAAGGTTTTTTGGTTTTGCTGCTGTCAAAAGGATGAACTGCACTAGGAGTTACAGGACATAAAGTGATGAACATGCAAGTCAAATCCTCATTATTTCCCTGTGTATTCTCCCTAAGGAGAGAATACAGAGAGGATGGAGACAGCCTCAGGTGTTGGTGTGGAATACCTGCAGTGCCTCTCTTCCAGCTGACCCTGTTTTTTCCTTTTATTTTCTACTTTTTCCACTGCTCTGATGACAGAAGTTTCGTTGAACAGGCTCCAAACATAAACCCAGGATAAGCTCAGGACTGGTTCTCTGGGGGGCAGGGAGTGGTGGCTGAATGCACTGAGAGGCAGGAAAAGCTCCTGCAATCCCAGAGCCTGAGCTGAGTGATGTCTCCCTTCCTTTCCAGGTCAAGGTCCTTCTCATCTTCCCCCTCTCCTTCTCCAACACCATCTCCTCACAAGCCACTGGCAAAGGCTAAAGGGGAATTGTTGCCACCTCCTGGGAAAGGGTAAGGATTCCTCTTCCTCTGGATACCTCTGAAGAGAGTCCAAACAAGCCCTCCTGACCTTCAGTGGCCTGAAGCTGAAGGAATACAGGATTAGATGGGATATTGGGAAGGAATTGTTGCTGTGAGGGTGGAAAGGCCCTGGAATTAAATTCCCAGAGAAGCTGTGGCTGCTCCATCCTTGGAAGTGTCCAAGGCCAGGTTGGACAGAGCTTGGAACAACCTGGGATGGTGGAAAGTGTCCCTGCCCATGGCAGGGGGTGGGACTGGATCTTTAAGGTCCCTTCCCATCCAAACCATTCTGGGACTCTAAACCTCGTTGAGAGTTTAAGGAAGAGATGGAAGATGGAAAATACAACCTGTATTGGAAAGGTTTTAGCTTGGCAAATTTAATTGAATCATGACACTTCCACTTACTAAAGCCAAGTTAAATATTTTATGTATACAAGTGTTTAAACACATCTGATTTACTGCTGAAACATTCTGTGTGTGCAGATATATTTATATAATCTAAATAGATACTATAGGAGCTATAAGAAAGTTTGAATTCCTTCCTCTGCCATGGCTTTGGTTAATCCCCAGCCTTAGAATAAAGAAATGGTTCATCTTCATCCACTTTTCACGCTGGAGACAGATGAAAACAGGACTGGAGCTCTGGAGCTGGGTTTGGCACATTCTGACAGTCCTCCTGCTCTTTTAAATTCCTGAAATTGCTATTTCACAAACCCTGCAGTGGTAAATTAGGGAGATGTCGGAGGGTGACACAACACCGCAGTGATGTCACCTCTGTTAAGCTGACCTGCAAATAAATGACACCATGGGAATCCCCCTGAATTCTCCAGAATTTAGGACAATCCCCTTTGCCACACTTCTGGTACCTTGTTATCCTGTCTTTTGGGGGTTTTTCCCTCTCCAGCCCTCTGAGGCCTCTTCAGTGAGGGTTGTGCTCCCTCCCAGTGCTCCGGGCAGTGCTGGTGTGGTGACACCACTGCAGCCTGCACAGCAAAGGGATTCTTCTCACTGGATAGCAGGGCCATGTGCTTAACCCTGTGTTCTGCAGGGGGTAAATGCAGATACTGAGCACAGGAGGAGGAATTCAGAGTCTTTGTGTGTAGACAGGCACCTCCTCCCCTGTTGAGAGGTGTGAAATCAGTGCTGGGATGTTCCAGAGCCTAAAGGGAGCTGGAGAGGGGCTGCAGTGACAGGACACAGGGAATGGCTTCCCACTGCCAGAGGGCAGGGTTAGATGGGATATTGGAGAGAAATCCTTCCCTGGGAGGGTGGGGAGGCCCTGGCACAGGGTGCCCAGAGAAGCTGTGGCTGCCCCAGGATCCCTGGAAGTGCCCAAGGCCAGGTTGGACAGGGCTTGGAGCCACCTGGGATAGTGGAAGGTGTCCCTGCCCATGGCAGGGGGTTGGAATATGATCTTCAGGGTGTTTCCAATCCAAACCATTCCAGGATCATGTGTTGAGCAGTGTCCAGCTGTCAGAGCAGAGGCTGGGGTGCTCTGAGCCCCAGAGTGGGCAGCACTGAGGAGGCAGAGCAGTTCCCATCTCCTGCAGTGGCTCTGGGATGACACAGAGCTGCTCCCATCCCATTTCCACAGGGAGCACAGCCCAAGGGACAGGTCCAAGGGGTACCTGCACACACAGGCTGTTTGGCACCCTCCTGACCTGGGTGATGCAGTTAAAAAAAGAAGTTTTGCATTAGTTCATGCTGAAGCCTGAGTGGCAGATTGTAAGCAGGTGTTTGGGATAAAAATGCACAGAATCAAGTGGATAAAAAACAACATTTCCACCCAGCCTACTTCAGGAGTCAATTTGCAAGTGAAATAGCTCCAAAATGGGCTGTTGTACAGTAATTTGTCTCTGAAAAGATGAATTGATTTAGAATCTGGGGAACAAATCCCTTTAGGGAAATCTGTGGTGTTTGTGTTTTGGTGAAATAGCCAAGTGTTTGTAGCTGCAGGAATCACATCAGGGCCAGGCTGGATGAGGCTTGGAGCAACCTGGGCTAGTGGAAGGTGTCCCTGCCATGGAATGAGATGAACTTTAAGGTCTCTTCCCACCCAAACCATTCCAGGATCCATAACTGATAAAATATTAAACAGCAGCAAACCTGAGCTCATCATTTCTGAGCCACTCCCTGGGATCACACACCTGAAAATTGTCATTTTTGCAGGGAAAAATCTGTGAAGAAACTCACTGCCCTGCCAGTCCCTCAGCCACTCACTAAAATTACAACAGCAGCCCCCGAGGCAGCCAAGCCAGGGGATAATCGGGAAGCAAGGAGGAAGGAACGTCAGACAAGGACTCCACCCAGGAGGTAAGAGCTGGGGGTGGAGTGAGCCTTGATCTCCTGGAAGATACAGCAAATCCTGGGTTTCTTTCACCTGGAAGATCCAGCAAATCCCAAAGTCCCAACTACCAGTGTTAAAGGAGAAATCCATTTCCTGGGGCAGGGAGAAAATGGGAAGAGTTGGGGGGGGAATATTCCTGACTTGCCACAAGTGGCTCCTGCCTCTGAAGGCTCAGTGTGGGATGGAGTAGATGGGATACAGGAAATGTGTCAACATCAGGGTTGGAGTGGGGAAAAAGGCATTTCTGAGAGGTGCTGGTGGTGGAGGTGGCACAGGGAGGGAAAAGGAATGTTTGGTCCCACACAAATCTGCTGTGGGACCCACACTGGCCACAGGGACATCCCACACCACAGAGCATCATTCCCAGGGGGAGAGGTGGCTGGAAGGGGCCAGTCACCCCTCAGGGAGGGCTGGACATCAGTCAGAGGGTGCTGAGCAAATCTCCTGTGCACTGGTTTCTCTTGGGGTTCTTTCCCTCCCTCTCTCTGTGTTTCCATTGCAGTTCTGACTCTCTGAGGGGCTGTTTGTTGTCTTCCCCCTCTCTTTCCATTTTCTCTCTGTGTTTCTGACTCTGAGGGGCTGTTTGCTGTCCTCCCCCTCTCTCTGTGTTTCCATTTTCCATTTTCTCTCTGTGTTTCTGACTCTGAGGGGCTGTTTTCTGTCTTGCAGGAGGACCATGAGTGGCAGCATCAGTGGCAGTGCCAGCAGCTACAGCGGGTCCAGCTCCCGATCCCGCTCCTTGTCCCGCTCTCTCTCCAGATCTCATTCCAGGTCGTCCTCTGCCTCAGTCTCCCACTCCCCCTCTGGCTCCAGGAAATCCAGGTACAGCCCTGACCCTTCTGTACCTTCCACTTTCACATTGGGACTGTTCTGCACTGCTTTGGTTTCTTGCAGTGAGAACTCTGTGGCTGCAGGGTGGGAGGTGGCACAGGATGGGGTTTGTGTCACAGATCCTGAGTCCTGGAGTGTGACAGGAGTGCAGTGTTGGAGAGGGGCTTTCCACGAGGGCATGGAGTGATAAAACAAGATATAAAGTGATAAAACAAGATATAAAGGCCTTAAGCTGAAGGAGGGAACATTTAGATGAGATATTAGGGAGAAATTCTTCCCTGTGAGGGTGGGAAGGCCCTGGAATGAAATTCCCAGAGAAGCTGTGGCTGCCTCATCCCTGGGAATGTCCAAGGCCAGGTTGGACAGGGCTGGGAGCAACCTGGGCTAGTGGAAAATGTCAGGATTGGAAGTGGATGATCTTTAAGGCTCATTCCAACCCAAACCATTGCATGACTCTCTGATATTTCCCTTGTGGTTGACTCAGAGCAATAATCTTGTCCTGTGTGTCCAAGTACCCATTTAATGGTGACCATAACATCTCCTTCTGGCCAGGGTGATCCCACATCCTAATTAATTCACAAATGAACAGTCTCAGGCTATGGAGCCTTGCTCTCCTAAACCTCTGGTTACTGCATGTCCTTAGGGAAGATGCTTGGCCTGTCAGGAGAGGGAGGTCAGAAAATCCCCAAAAGGCCCAGCTAATGAGATTTTTTTCCTTTGCTGGCAAAGTTGCAGGGCCAGTTCCCTTTGTGTTTAGCCCCAAGTGAATAGTTCCAAGTCTGCTGGTCTGTGGGATGTGTAAGCAGCAAACTCCTTCCAGCAAAGAGAAACAAACCTCTTTCAAGTCATTCCTTCAGGTTTTTTCATCTGTTCACTCAGAGCATTCCCTGAGTCTTCACAGGCAGGGCTGGAAACACAACACTGCCCTGGCACACAGATATAAGAGTAGTCCTGAGGTATAACCTCAGTGGATGGAGCAGGATCTGGCTCTGAGCAGCTGCAGTTCCCATCTGTGAACTCTGAGAAGCTCCAAGGTCCAACATCCGCGTTATTTTATGGAAATCTGACTTGTTTACTCCGTGCTTGTCACGTTCATCAGCTGAGCCAGGGGTGATGCAAGAGCTTCTGAGAGCAGCAGGCATGGAGGGGAAACGTGAGCACGCTGGGGCTGCCTGTGGGAAATGCTCTGTGTGCCCACATCAGGTTTGCTGGGACATCCTGGGGCAGTTTCTGGCTCATCCTGGCACGGTTGGAACAATCCATGAGACCTCTGAGAGCTCAGCTCCACTGGGGAGAGACTGCAGAGGGTTGGTCTGTGCTGAGGCTGCCACAGCCATCCCAATCCAGCTTCCAGCCAGGGAGCCTGGACCTTGCTGGCAGGGCAGGCTGGGGTGGCCTGTGGAACAGGCTGGAGAGGCTGCCTGAATATTCATGCACTGGAATGGTTTGGCTTGGAAGGAAGCTTAAAGCTCAGCTACTCCAACCCCCTGCCACCTTCCACTAGGCCAGATTGCTCCAACCCTGTCTAGCCTGGCCTTGGACACTTGCAGGGATAGGCAGCAGCAGGAGATGCCCATCTTGGAGGCATCTCCCTGTCGTTATCAGTCGTGACAGTCGGTGTGTGCCAACAGCAGAAGCCGTGCCAGGAAACCCTTGCCCTGAGCTGTAACACTGACCTGGATGTGCCTGTGAAAGCACTCCCTGCTTTCACTCCCTGTTTTCCTGGGCAAACAGTGACCTGTTTGCACGTTGCCTTAATCCTGGCTATAAATAAACATTACTTTCTAGGCCTGCATGGAACAGGTTTGGGATTTTTCACTGCAGCACCCCAGGACACGCAGCCTTTGTGCCTTCCTGGCTGTTGCCTGCTGATCTTCCTGACATCCAGCCACAGGCAGGGGGATGGAAAATGCTCTCCTTGCCTTGCTGAGTGTCAGGAGGTGTTGTTTCCTGGCAGGTCCCTGAGTGTGAGCAGCGTTTCCTCCGTGTCCAGTGCCTCGTCCAGCAGCAGCTCGGTGCGCAGCGCCGACTCCGAGGACATGTACGCCGACCTGGCCAGCCCCGTGTCCTCGGCCAGCTCCCGCTCCCCCACCCCAGCCCAGCAGAAGAAAGGTACAGGTACCTGCTTTCCTGCTGCTTTTCCCCCCTATGGAGCCTTTGGAAAAGAAGGGAGGAGTAGAGATGCACGTGCAGCTTGCTTGGGGATACTCTAGGCTCCTGGGAAATGGTTGAGCAGGGATTGGCGCAGGTCAGGGGAGCCCTGAGGTCCTGTGAGGCCGTGGAGGAGCAGATTTACATCCACATCCTTCCATCCTTGTGTCTCTGGTTGTGTCATCCCTTTTCCTGCCTGGGAGTTCTGCCTCTCCCTTGTCCTTCACCCTTGGAAGGTGATGTAAACCTGGACAGCTCCAGTATCACGTTGCTCTTCCTCTGTTGGTGTCAGACCGTGGCAGAGTCGTCACCAAAAGCCTTTTGTTCTTTGTCCTTTACGTTCCTCTCTCTGGAAATTCTGGTTTCCTGGATCCCTTAGCCTTGGGGCCACGTGCTGTGTCAACTGGTGTGGGCTTTCCCCATCCCTGGAGCAGCGTCCTCTCACCCAGAGGAATCCCAAGTCACCACTTCTGCCCTCTGCTTTCCACAGGAAAGTCAAAAAAAGAAGACAGTGCTAAAGAGGAGAAGAGGAAACGGGACGTGCCCGCTCAGCTCCTGAAATCGGCCAAGCCCACCCAGGGAAGCAAATCCCAGCAGCTGCTCCAGGGCCAGCAGCCCTCGGCCCCCCAGGCACAGCAGGGTGGCTTCAGTGGGCACAAGGAAATCAAACTGACGCTCCTGAACAAGGTGGGATTCCCTGCTCCCGGGAACCCCAGCAGAGGGTGGGCTGGATCCTGGCAGGAGGGCAGCTCTGGGCTGTGGGGTGAGCTGAGCCAGGCAGCTGGATTGGAGGGCAGCAGCCAGAACCAGTCTGGCAGCACACACCCTGTGGTGGCTCAGTTTGGGGCTGTGTTGGCGGCTTCCCTGGGGCACATTCCTGCTGCAGCTTCCAGGGCTCTTCCCCGCTTGCTCGAAGGCTGCAGCCCCCACGTGTGCCGGGGCCTTTCCCAGCTGGAGCTGCTCTGGGCACGCTGCTCTGCCACCCCAGAGCGGGCTGGGAGCTGCCAGCACCCAGCCAGCAGGCACAGAGTGGCACAGGGTGGCTCAGGGTGGGCAGGGCTCGCCCCCGGTGCCCCCTGGCTCTGCCCCCGTGCCCGCAGCGCCTGGGGAGTTGGGCCTCGGGGCTTCGGTGCTGGGCAGGGTGTTGGCCCCATCACGTGGGCAGGTTCCTGTTTTGGAGATTTTGCTCTGCCAGCCCAAATTCCCCAGCGCAGTCTGGGGCTGCAGATCTCTCTACTTCCCTGTGCTCTGACGTGAGGAGGCTTTATCAGGGGCAGGAAGCTGCTCCGGAGGGAGGAGTGCGGTGACACATGACTGCCAGCACCAGCACAGCCTGGAGAAGGCACAGCTCCACATCTGCTGGCCTTGGTGCTGCTGGAAAAAACACATCCCCAAGCACTGCTGCTTTCCTGTTCCGCTCTGCAGTCAGCACAGTGTTGGCCTCTGGTTGGGACTGGCAGGGATTCTGGGATGGTTGGGGCTGCTGTGTGCAAGGAGTTCGATGGGAGAGGTGTTTGCACGAGCCAGGCACCATCCCAGGGAGTATCTCTGCCCATTTCCCTCTCCAGAGGGAAGTGGCTGCTCAGCTCTGTTGTTTCCATTCCATTGCAGGCAGCTGACAAAGGAAGCAGGAAGAGATATGAGCCAGCAGACAAAGAGAGGCCAACCTCTCCTCCAGCCAAACGGGCCAACCTGTCACCTGACAGAGGTGAGACATCAGCCATCCCAGGCTTTCCAGCAGTGCAGAGATCCATTGCAGTCATTCCAAAACCTCCCTGAGTGATTGCCACCAGTGAACAGAGGGGTTTGACCCTCCTGCTGCAAAACCACAGCAGAGGGGAGGCCCTGGGAAGGCCAATCCTGGCCTTGCCACTTTGTCCCACGGAGAACATTGTGCCCAGTGTGGCTCCACCGTGTCCCTGAAAGTCCTTTCCAGAAAAACAACCCTGTGCTTGGAAGACATGGAGCACTCACCTCCACATCCACCCCAGCTCACTGCTGTTGGATGTGGCTGTGGAAATCAGATTTAGGTTGGATATTAGGAAGTATTGTCAAGCACTGGGCCAGGCTGCCAGGGCAGTGGAGGAGCCCCCATCCCTGGAATTGTCCCAAAACCTGTGGATGTGGCAGTGGGGACATGGTTGGTGGTGAGCACAGTGGTGGTGCTGGGCTGAGGCTTGGATTTCATTTAAAGGTCTCTCCCAAGCTCAGCCATTCCATGACTCTCAATCCCAGGAGTTTTCTCAGCCCCAGACTCCAGAGCATCCCCAGGAGCCTCTGCTGACACCCAGGCTGGTGGCAGTGCTTGGAAGGGAGCCTGGGCTGCCAAGGCCCCGGGATGCAGGGATGCAATCCCTGCCTGCATCACCCATCCTGGGAAATGAGCTGATTGCCCCACTGGCTGACACAACCCGCTCTGCCCTGGATGTTTAGAAAGACTTGGGCTTTCCAAGTGTTCTGCTGGGCCTCAGCTCCCCCCCCCAGCAGCAGGAACAGCTCAGAAAACCTGGCAGCAGGGAGAGGGAGCTGAGTGCCACCCTCCAGCCTTGGCTGTGGCTGCCAGAGAGCAGAGGGGTGGGGGGAGTTGGCAGCCAGGGGTGGCTGTGGTGACGTGGGGGCTGCCACGTGATGTTGTTTTCCCTGGTGGCTGAGCTGTAGGTGGATCTGTTGACTCTGGGTGCCAGCCAGCAGCAGGGCTGTGCTCATAACCTGCAACCTTCACCTCCTGCAAGGGCAGCCTGCAAGGGACTGCCTGGGGTTGAAGTTCACTGGGGTCTAGTTCACAGCTCAGTGACTGGGCCAGGCCAGCACAGTTTCTAGAGAGACACTGATGTAACTCCCTGCTGTTTGGTGTCTCTGTGTTATAAAGCAGTTTTTAAACTGTGGTAAATCATAGAGTCACAGATGGGTTTGGGCTGGAAGGGAACTTCAAGCTCTTTGTCCCATGGGCAGGGACACCTTCCACTAGAGCAGCCCCAGCCTGGCCTGGGACACGTCCAGGGCTGGGGAGTCCAAGCCACAGAGCCCCAAATCCAGAGGCAAACACACCCTTGGCTGAGCTGGGCCTGAGCCCCTCGGCCTCCCAGCACCAGACTGGGCAGTGGGGGTGCCCTGGGTGTCCCTGTGCTGTAGCTGGGCCTGTGGGTGTGCAGTGTCCATCCTGGGTGTGCAGTGTCCATCCTGGGTGTGCAGTGTCCATCCTGGGGGGCACAGGGATGCCCTGGGTGTGCAGTGTCCATCCTGGG
>VZRZ01005254.1:1780-55254 GCA_013398175.1 Climacteris rufus
AAAAAAAAAAAAAAAATCAAACAACCCTAACACATTCCTGCTGTCTCCCTGGCAGTACTAATCTTTTCCCTTAAGACACGGCATGTTGTAGGTTTACACCGGGGTATTTCCCCACTGCCAGGCTCTATTTGGGGTACACAAATATGCACACACACACACACACACATGCACCCACATGTGCATCCCCTGGCAGATGAGAGTCAGCAAGACGGAGAAAGTGTGTGTCACACCCTCTAAATTCAGGTGGCCTCAAGCAGTGCCATATAATCCCAGCCTCAATTAAACTTTCCAAGGTCAGTGGTGTTCTACCAGGTCAGACATAAATAAGTCAGGTGAGAGTCTTAGGGCACTGAAAAGCCATATTTATTCTTTATCCACAGTTCATAGCTATCAAATGAAGCCTAACAGAGAGAGGGGGAGAGAGAGAGAGTGTGTGTGTGAGACTCTGGCTCTCAGAGCTGCATCTGTTGTAAGTAATTTTTTTTAAAGGAAAAACATAATTCTGGCTTGCCCCTACCTCAGAATTACCTAAAACCTTACTGTGACTGAGGAAGTTTTGGAAAGACAAAGGAAGAGATTATAATTCAGCAACAAATAAGATCAATGACTAATTTATTCAAGTGTAAGTAACTCTAGTCATCCTGAAGGTCCTTTTTTCTTTCTTTTTTTAAGAGGGAATTCTTACTCTTTTAAAATTTGGGAAGAGATGCCACCACAAACCCCTCTTTAATTGAGATACACAGATTTCATGTTCTGATTCAGTCAGTAATTAAAATGGACCAGTATTTAACAGTCTATTGGGCTTGCAAACAGAATATTTAATTTTTTCTTGTTTTGGGAGCAGAGGACAGAGTAGGGACAATACATCTTAGTTCAGAAATGTTAAAGACTTTGGACTTACTCTGGCTTCTCTGGGTGTCAGGCTCACTGAGAAGAGTTATCACATTCCAAGAAAGTAATTAAGGACAGTTGAGGTCCACTGATTTCTATGCTGTCTGAAGAACTAAGTGAATTTTTTAGGCCTCTATGAATAATAACCAAATTAATATATGTTTTAATAAACCAACATACCACAAGTCTGCCCTGCTGTACTGCTTAGGTATTTAAAGGTAGAGTTCTGACTTAAGGCTTTTCTCATATTATTATTTAGGAGGAAAAAAAATGTTTGAGAACTATTTTAGGGAGAATTACTAAAAACAAAAAGAAAACCCTTCTCCAAATCCTCACTTGTCTACCTCCAAAAAAAAAAAAGAGGAAAACCTCCCAAAAGTGGAAGTACTGTTGTATTTTAACATTCACAAGCAGAAAATGTAAGTGCTTTCTTAAAGAGGGTACAGAGGTCTGGAGCTGTTTTTTTTCTGTTGACCTAACTTGATTTACACCAGTTTACACAGTTGAGAAACCGATACATTAATGCTGCTGGAAAAGTCATCTCACACCTTTGGCTTGTTTTTCCTTATTTTATCTTTTTTCATTTTTAAGATATGGTGATCAATTAATCATGAGAAGGCAATATATATCTTTTTTTAATGGCTTTCACTCTTCTAT
The DNA here is from genome assembly GCA_013398175.1 of Climacteris rufus. Classification (NCBI taxonomy): domain Eukaryota; kingdom Metazoa; phylum Chordata; class Aves; order Passeriformes; family Climacteridae; genus Climacteris; species Climacteris rufus. Next base: position 3,329 of record VZRZ01005254.1, read on the forward strand.
TGAGAAACAATTTTGAGAGCACAATTAAGTAATAACAAAAATTAATTTCCAGATATCTTTGTGAATACTAGTGCTAGATTTTATTTAGTATATATAAGGAGATCACATCATTAATTTTTGAAAATATTCAGACTGTGGATACTTATACATATGGCTTTGAATCACTGAATATATACAAGAGTAACTTTTAATCTGTGAAATATTCAAACACACGTATAATCACACATTTATCTTCCTTACAATAACTTGCACACTTCCAATCAGGGAATGGAAAAAATAGTAGGTGATTAGCATGTCCAGACACATAATGACGAGTGTTGATTGGTTAAAGTGAGCACTTTCCAAACAAAGAAAAGTATTTGTCAAAACTGTTATACAATTTGGGATATATTTGCTATATTCATTGTCAGGCAGATGTATTACTGATTCTGATTCTGAGAATTTGAAGATAATACTAAAAAAGCACAGGCATTAGGGAGAGTTTATGGTGGACAAAGTGCCTTAGAAAAGTGTTTATAGAAATATCAGTTTTATTTTATGGCATTAATATTAGAAATCATTTTACTTCTCGGTATCCATTAGCATACATGTTGACTTCTCTGCTTCTGTGCCTCTGGTTTTAACATCTTGTAAGTATAAGGGAAAATCTTGACAAATGTTTCCGAAGGTTTTATGTTCTCTTTATCCCAGCACTGGATTGCAATCTTTGTTGTGCCCGCTGCAATAACAGGAGAATTGGGATCAGATAACCAGGTCTACAGATTAGATGTGAAGAAAGAGTGTTACAACAACATACCCACTTCCTCCTAGGTTTTAACCACGCTCTGTGTTTCAGTGACAGGACAAGAGGGGGGGAAAGGAAAATTTATCTTTTTGCTATATCTACTTCTATCAGTTTCCCCAGCCAGCTCTCAAATACGTGTCTTAGTACTGAATGCGTTACATGACTCATTCTTGAAGGAAGGAATTAAAGCAAAACTCAAGCAATCAATGCTGTAAGAAATTTCACCAATAGCTGGGATAAAAGGTGATTAAATGAAGCTGAATCCAAGAACACATTTTCCCTGCGAGAAGAGGATAAAATGTCCCTTTAAGGCTAAGTTGATATAAATGTATATAGAATTTTTAAATATAACTCCCACCTCACCGAGGCACTCAATCTTAAATACTTGCACGTAGCAAGGCCACGGAAACTCCTTCAGCTGGAGGGTCTTTTTTTAGACTTAAAATTCTGAAAAGACTTAACAGACTTTTTGATAATTTACGGCCATCTCCACCATGCTAGAGATACCAATTAAGGGTTATGAGCCCAGTGCTTTTTCCAGGTCCAAGTTAGATTAGTTACAACTTCCAGAGTTATTAATTGGTTAGAAAAGAAGAGTACATTAAAGAAGGCATTATATAGCTCAAGATTTTGTATTGCCTCTGTGTGTTCTGTTCTCCATTTATTCAGAATAAGTACTTGAAGTCAGTGGCTGAAAAGGAAGTAAATTATTATGAAGTTTTCTTCTGAGGAGATTCTCAGCCTGAGGAAGCAGCACTGTAGTAGGAAAATAGAACAACTCTTGATCTTTCATGGGTGTGGATAAAGTCACTTCTGAGTGGATATCTGAAAGGATAAAATAAGGAAATGTGAAGTCTGACTGTCATGTGAAAAGCAGCAAGAACAAAATTTTAGTCTTCAGAAAAGGGATCTCAGACTTTTGTGGCTGAATTCACTGTGCTCCTAACTACGCTTTGCTTCATGTCTTGTTTGCCCCATTTAGAAACTTGGATAATGATTTGCTTTTACTTTCTCTGGAGTGAGAAAGAAAATGGTAATGAATTGCCTTTTTCCACACTCTAGAGTGCTTCAGTGTCTAAAATGTCTCAGAGGTCTCTCCAGAGGTCCATGCAGGGATTGTTGTACTGGCCAAAACCTTTGCTGTAGCTCACTCTGTCGTCAGGATGTATCCACCATCATGGTCAGGAGGAAAGGTCGGGATGCACAGCAGGAATTGTTCCATGCATCAGCCAGGCTTTGCAGCACAACTTTTTGGCTACTTTGATGATACTGTACTGGAATCATATATGTGTGGAAACTAAGACACTGTCTCGAACCTGTTTTGAAATGTCCTCAGACATGGTGCTCTGGGGACAAAAAGTAAAAATTATTTATTATTATTTTTGTTATTTCTATAAATTTTTACACATCCAGAGTTCACATGGGGAGAGAAAGTTATGAACCTGCTAGCTCTTGTGTTATATTATTGATCAAAGGCAATGATGATGTTAAAGTCATATAAATGTTTTGTAGGTGTATAATGATTCAGGACTTGGTGTGAAGTGGCAATATTCCTGATGCTTTTGCACTGTCTGGAGCTAATGTTCTGATTAACACATGCTTTCCTTCCTGATTTAAGATATAGCTTATGGCTAAAAATCCTTAGATGCTCTCTAACCTATTGCATCTTCTTATCCTTTTTTCCCTCCCTTTTTCTTTCCAGCTTCTTATTCCTCTGTATATGTATGGTATAAATATATGTATTAGGAAATCTGTCAGCGTTAGAGGTATCCCTGATGCAATACTATTATGAGATGTCTCTCAAGACTGGTATTTGTATAGAAAAATGAGTTTTGTTAGACCAGGTTTGTGAATCTATCATCTGGTGGGGGTACTCTACTCAGCGTGTGTTGTTTGTCAAAACAACAACAAGCAAATGTGGCCACATCATTTACCGACTTTGTGGGGGACAGGAGGAAGGCTGCTTCTGCTGTTAAAACAGCATGAAAAGTCAGGGTGATCTGTCACAGCACAGGAGTGTCACGAGCACTCCTGCCCCAGCTCCAGTTTCCCAGGCAGGGGGGGATGTGTTTGGGAAGGCAGGTGCTGTGATGGGGGACACTTTGGGGGCCAAGGAGCTGAACGATCTGCAGGGAACAACCTCTCAAAACCTAACTCAGTGCTTTGATCCCCAGAACCAACAGCAAAAGGCTGGGTTAGGTTCTCACCGTGGCTTTTCAGAGAGCACAGTAGAGGGGTAGAGGACAGGCTTGTGGACTCTGTTCAGAAATACAACCAGTTTTGTTGTTTACACCCTCTCCTTGGGCAGCAGTGCCAGTGGAAGTTGCTGTGCTTCTACAGGGTAGTCGGTGTTTGACTTTCCTTTCAATTTCCTCATGCACTGAAATCCAAGTGTTTATGGTGAAGTTCATGCTGACTTCTTTAGTTTTAACTCAGTAAAAAGGAAGCAAAAAATGGTCTTTCTCAAAAATTTTGATCACAAAGGACTTTTTTTAAGGGTAAAATAAACATGTTTCCTCTGCTACAGGGACGATCCACAGATACAATAAATTCTATATTATTTAGGTCTCTTCATCAGAAATGGACTGTTTGCCTGTTAGCCCTGTGGTCCCTCTGCTTAAACTTGCCGGAGGAGTGGTGTGCAAAAGAAAGTGCCCACTTTGTTTTTATCTGCCAAGCTGTAAACCACCTACTTGTGTCCTTTTGTGTCTTTTGTGAAGCCTGTTAATAGCTGTTACTGCTAATTGCTGTGCTTAGCTCGCTGTGTTCATCTCTGGGCAGGAACCAGGGAGATCAAAGAGCAGGATACTCCATAAAATCTTTCAGTGTTCATCCTGCAGCTCAAATTCACCTGTACATGGCCGAGGTCCCTCACAGGGATGGCATAGAACATCCAAAAAACAGATGGAGAGAGAAAAATGGGGTTTATTGCACACAAACATTTGAATTGCTTCAGTTGTATGTTCAAAATGAAATGTTTCGCACTGCTGTGAAGAAGGACAGTGCCTTGGGAGGATGCCCCAAGACCTCTGTTATCTAAAGCAGACTACAAGGGACGATAAGTTTTTATTTTCCTTAAAAAAACAGTTTCATAGAAACATAGGACTTGACAAAACCGCAGAAGACAAGATCTTTCGGTCGTCCAGTAGATTAAAATCCACAAAATGCAAGGTCCATTCCCTCAAGATTGGAACAAAACTAAGATCTTTATTAGAAGTGATATAAAAATAATATACATTGTTCTACCAAATTAGAGATGAAGGATCAAGAGCCTTCTAAGCATCCAACATGTCTGAAACTACAAGTGCCTTGGAGGTGAAATACTCACCCAGCCCTATGAAGGGCTTCCAATCTGATGTTACTTTGGAAATTCCCTTCTTTCACCTTCCCTTGACTTAGAAGTGGGGGCCCTAACTGGGAAATTTCAAAGTGTTGTAGATGTTCCCAAACAGAGAAAGGCCTCCCTGAGGCCTTTCCCCAGACTTAATTTTGGATTCTGACATGAGACACACCAATGTTATTAAGCTGCATTGTCCATGCACACTCTTGAGAGGGAGGAATGATTGCAAAGGCGGCCTTGGTCCCATCAATAGTTTGGGTAGGTTCTAACAAGAACCTATTTCCTGCAAAGCACAGAATTTTTTTTTTTTTTTTTTGTCATTAAAGCATTTTAGGTTGATAGTACCAGCCATGCCACCAGCTTTGGCACAGCTTGGATTCCAACAGGGCTGAAGTGTTACAACCTTTTTGTTAAATTTTGTAAGAAAAACTTCATTTAATGTCATTGTGCAAAATGAATTAAGAATCCAAATTTGTTGTCTCCCAGGGGTCTCTCTTGCTTAGTAGTATTCACCAGATCTCTGGCATGCTATTATGGGTTGCCCGCTCATGTTAGCTGTAGATTTTTGTCTCTGCGCTGATAGATTGTTGATATAAAATTACCAACTGGTGTTTATCCACAGACATAGGAAAAACAGTATTATTAACTATTCCTATATATATTTGGTGTCATTATGACTATACAGGCTTGTCTGAATAATAAAGATTCCCTTGAGTGGGACTCACTAGGGTAAATGACTGTTTAATAAAGACAGATAATGCAGATGAGTCATTTTGACTACTTAGAAGAGCAATTGTGCTAAAACTCCTAACTAACACAAAGTCCTTCTGAACATATTAGGGGTCAAATCCTACCCCTTGAAATCATTGTGCCATTGCTACTGAGTGAAAAAAGACTGAGGTCTCATTTTAGGAGTAGGGACAAATTTTTAACAATGAGAATTTGATTCCTTTATGTGGGCGACACTCAACTGCTACCATTATTTAAACACTGAGACTGTAAGTAGTATAGAAACATGCCTACATAAATGTCTATATTCTGTCTTCATATGTCGAAATATATGTTTAAAATAGATTTCTGCTAAATTATGTAGCATACTTTTTCTCTTCTCCGTGGTGTGATTCTTCATGGTACACTGAAAGAATAAGAATATGAGTTTATTAAGTTTACTCAGAAAACTATTCAGTCATCTGTATGAGCTCTTGGAGCTATGTCAACATTTTCTTGAAAGATATCTGAGATTATTTGATGTTTACTTTTTTAAGTACAGTATTTGTGAGTAAAAGTGCACAAGAACATTTTATTACATTTTAAATGTAATTCCTGATCCCAGGGTGCTGTCTATATAAATCTGAACAAACCTACGAAATCACTATCTATATTAGATCAGCAAATCCTCTCAGTCCCAGAACTGGTCAATGTGTTAAGAATAAGAGGCAAAAGTGAAATTCCTTGGTAATAAAACTTCTGAGCCTTGACAACTGTGAAGTAATGCTATTTCTTGCAGCATTGCCTAGACCTTTCAAAGTGCACTACTCTTTATTATATGCCTTTCCTCTGCCCCTAAACCTTCACTTCTAAAGTGCAAATCTCACAGGTAACTAGTATATAATGTACTTTTCAATCAATGTCCTAATTCACTCAATGTAGCATGAGTTTTAGATAAACCAGGAAGATGTGAAATACAGAATAAACGGTTTAGGTTGTATGATGCCACTCACCTGTTTTAAATCTTTTGCTATCTGTGAAAAAAATACGAAAAGAGTTCTCCTTGGGGATAATTCAGTGTGGCCCAGCTCTTCTCCCAGGCAGTGATGACAACAGCTCCCAGTATTTCTGCAAGGTCCTGCTCCTGATCTCCTGGGAGATTTACACCTTCTTTCAGGTTGTTCCTTCTCAGGCTCTTGCCAGGCCTTTTTGTAGGTAACAAAATTATGTTTCCCTTGGATCCACCAGCTCTCTGGGAGGAATTTTGCCCTTCATGTCTCAGTACTTACACTGGCATTGCTCCGTTTGCACTCTGTGAAACGCCTCTCTGTTTCAACCAAGAGTGAAAGTAAGCAGTACTAGAAGGGCTGAGATGGTTTTGCTTTTGCGCAGCCTCTTTGGTTTCATGGAGTAAAAATGTCCTAAAGGTAAAACATAAGATGAACTAGATTTCATCTATAAAGTGGAACAAGGAGTTTCATAAGGTCCAGGTCTCCTATTTACCAGATTTTCCGTAACTTATGTAAACTTACATATAAATCCCCTGAAGTGCATAACCTAAATGCAGCATTAAAATTTGTGTTGTGATTTGAAAGCAGATCCAAGCTTTTGCAAAGTAATTGGCTGCTGCTCTTTTTGTTTATGCTTGCACATGCAGACTGTGGTGGGCTTGTCTCTGCTGGCAGTGTGGATAGGTTTAATTTTACCCTGATCAAGGCAAAATACCTTGCTGAGAGGCTCAGGTTCAACATCATGCTAATAAAGTATGTGGCTCTTGGAAAAGAGCTGCTTTCTATCCGGCAAGTCTAGAGCATTGGCTTGAGTAGGTTTTCAGTTGTGTGCAGGAATTCCTGTGGATGTACCCAAAATTTTTTGAGAGGCCTAATACATGAGATAAATATATGACAAAAATCTCGAAAATACATGCTCCAGAATGAGCAATCACAGAGTTCATGAACATGCTTAAAGATAAAGGTAAGTGGCAGCTAGTTATTATGTACACAGATTTGTATTTATTTTTTTTTGCTGGCCTTGAATCAGGCTAATCTTTATTGCCCAAGGTAGAATGTGGCCAATATGGAAACATCTGTGTTATGCAAATTCCTCTGAAATGGTAGAATGACAGGTAACTGACTGTATTTTGGAGCTGCTCCATGTAGAGTGAATCAAGTTTCCAGCAAGTCAGTCCAGCAAAAATCTGCATGGTTCCTTTTGATGCATACACAGCTGTGAGCTTCTGTGTTGACTGCTTTCACTTGAAATCAGAAGTAGTTTTAAAATAAAAAATGTATTTAGATCTTAGAGTACAGAGATTTCTAAAGGATAGACTGAATTCATCCTGAGATTTCTGCTCCAAATTTCCAGCAAGCTTGGCTCTGATAAGTTTTCTTCCCTCTCTCTTGCATTACTCCCTTGGACATGCATAGGGAGACATGAGTGTGTCCTGGAGCAGCTTGATCCTCTCCTTGGGGAGGGGTAGGGAGGGAGCTCCCCATGTGAACTCAGGGCAGCACAGGCCCCTCACTGTGTGGGTGGGCACATGGGACTGGCTGAGGGAGAAGATTCCAGGCGTTAGACATCAGAAACGTCCCAATCTGCTCTGTCAGAATGAGGTGAGGATGAAGCTTTGTGACAGTCCTTAGCACTGGGTGCTGCAGGACCCTACAACATCAGTCTAACCCTTAAAACACTAGCTCTGCAGTGCTGTGGATAACAGATGGAAAGGTCTTAGGAAGAAATCTTGCCAAAGAGTTTTACTATTTCAAGAAGTCTTCTGGATGGTCTTCTGGCTGGTACCAAAGCTCGTGGGATTAACATTTCATAGCCATAGCATTGATAGAACTAGGAAAATGACTTCAGGAGAAATAAAAATGCAGTTATATAAAGAGTAGCATGCTGATTTTGTTTTTAAATGTAGGCTTGGCCCAGTCAGGAATCTTTATAATTTAATTTGCGCTGGTCAGAGATATGTGATCCTTTTCTGCAAAATATTTTACATTTCTTAGATCTGATTAATTGTAAACATGCTGAAATGCCCTCTGCTGCTGCTGTTGCCTCTGATTCATTGGTGACCTGTAGAAAGAGGGAACACGTGCTTATTGTTAAAAAAAAAAAAAGAGGAACAGAAGGATCATCTATTGCTCAGATGAAAGACAGAGACAAAATAACCAATCTGTAATGCAGATTTATTAATAGTCATTCACTGGTTTTCACTGAAATACTCTTCACGTAACCTTGACTTTATTAAGTAGTCCTTAAGGTGCATTTTGAAGACAGATAATGAGTTTGGGGAATAGTCTTATCTACATCAAACTAATCTTTAACAGCTTGGAAGGGAACTCACAGAAACTTTTCCACTTTAAGTGACATAGCCATGTTCAAATCAAGCCTTTTAAAATGTCATTTTAATAGAAGAGTTTACAGGCATTTTTAATCGCTACACTTCATAGAGGAATATTATTTAAATGAAGACGATAGAAGAAGTTATGGAGTTTTTAATAGTATTAATGGGACTGGAGGCAAGTGAGTGGTGTTGGGGCAGCAGGAATGCTGTTATGGTGGAGGCACTTAGTGCCTTGATTAACAAAGACAAGGCAGGTCTTCCATGAAAAATGTACATCTTTCCCAGTGGCTGTTGCTTTAAAAGGGTGGGCCAGGGTGAAGGTGGGGGTTTTGAGTGATATTTGGATTATGAACCTGCACACGTCACATTGTCCAGCCTCCACCAGCAGAAGTTCTTAAGAGCCTTCTGGCCCTTTCCTGGCACAGAGGCTGCTCGTGTGTGTGAGTGAGAGAGGGATGAACAAAGAGAAACTAAAAGGAAAACGAACAGAAAGTTGCTATTTTAATAAGAACTTAGATTTAGCCTATCTATACTTTCCCTTCAGTTTCCAGCATGCCCTGGAAAATAATTTCACTTTTTCTCCATTGTGTGTAAAGCCCCTGAGGTGGTTTTCCCCCAAAGGTACACACCAGCCTTTTCTTCCAGCTCATGTATGGAGTTGTTCACACCTCAGGCTGAATTTTAACCCACTTGTACAGGCAGATGAGTTACATGAACCCTCCTCTGCTGATTCCAGTTGGCTTAGCTCATTTTGTTTAGCTTGCTTTGTTGTTTGGGCATTAAATGTCCCAGCTCTCCCAAATACACACACATTTGGTTTCTGACTAATGTGCGGCCTCCATCAGACACAGCGTTTGTCATTTAGAATCCAGCATGTCTTGGAGTCAGGTTGTGACTCAGATACCACAAACTGTACACAGAATAGACCACAAATTCCTCCAGTAAGATTGAACAAGGCTTTCCGAGAAGCCACTTCCTCCACTGGTTATATCCTAACCCTGACTGACAGGTAGCAAATAAACATGGGGTTTTGAGCGGCAGTTTTTTCTCCTATTTTTTGTTAAAATTTTTGTCTCCTGAATTCATAGCTGTTTAAAATCCTGTCTTTCTGCGTGCACAGAGAACACTGATTTTGGCTAGAGGTGGCTATAGAAATCTTGGTTGGTTACAGTTTTCTGGAAATCTTGGCATCGATTGTCTCTGAGCTCCGAGGCTGGGAATTCTGAGAGGACATTGCACATGAATTCAAAATTCAGCCTGACCCATTCAGGTTCCCCTGAGTCGCAGCTGCAGCTCTCTTGTGCTTTGTCCACAAACCCATAAATCGGCTGAGTTTGCTTGAAAGGTTCCTGAACTTTGGCAAAACCTTTTGATGACCTGCTGGGGGCTGGAAGGGGGGTAGGCAAGGGATGGGACCAGGGCTGCTGCTGTGGGGAGGTTTGCAAGGAAACCTGAAACCAGGTGAGCTTCCCAAACTGAGTGTTTCCTCGGGCTGGAGACATGCAGGCAATTCGCACTTGAAAACAGAACTGGAGTTAACAAATCTGCTAACAAGTCTCACACACTTGCTGACCAGTAGTAAATCCCAGCTCGCTTGATTACTGAACACAGCACTTTGGCCTAAGTCCTCAGTGTCATTTTGCAAGTGGACAGGGAGCAAGTCACATTCTTAAATTCTAGCGAGAAACCTGGTTGCGAGATTCAGATGGGGTGCAGCCCTTTGATTTAACTTCTTTTTTGCTTTGTCTCTCTTTTTTTTATTTCATTAAATAAAAAGAATAGAATTCATCTGCCAACACACTATTCTCTGCATTTTTTGTCAATAGAAAAGTTGTTTTGCTAATGGTTATCTGTCTGCAAGTCCTTGACCTGCTTGTAAACACATTTCTGCAGGAAAACCCCAGGCCATGGCCTCGAGCATTTACGTCAACAAGAAGAGATAAAGTGACCAAAACTTAACCTGATCTGGCCTGGAGTGCCCTCTACTGCCCCTTGACCAAATACTTCCCTAATCTGTGTCCTTCTGAAAGGAACAGATTGTTGTGTAAGAAGTATTACCTGGAATGAAATCAATTTTGGGAGCCTGACTTCTTCCTCCTTTCCCCCTGCTCACAGCCAATGCCTGTTGAATTGCTGGAGGTTAAGGAATAAAGTCTGGGGTGGTTTTGGTGGAAGGGCAGGAATTTTCTCCTGGATCACCCCCTTTGTCCCCACCCAGCCACCTGGCTGTGTTCCGTCATGCCACGTTAAACACGTCACCTTCCAAGCCGTGCTACAAGCGCAGCAAAATTGAACTCACCGATCAAGTTGCTTTTAAAAGCCATTTGCTCATCCCCCGGGATTTGTCCTGGATCCACATGGTGCAAACCAAGGCTTTGATACAGCTGGGATTCAGAGAGTCACAAAACAACGAGAGAGGTCCCAAATCTTGGTGGGGTGCTGTGAGCTACGCAGAGCTGCCATGATGGGATGGCACAAGCATCCCAGTTTGGCTGCTACATCTGCCCTTGGAGGCTGGGGTGAAAGCTGGCTGCAACCAAAGACAATTCTAGCAGAGATGTGACACCAAATTTTCCCATGAGGGAAGAAATAAGATTTTTTTGTAAGAGCTGGTCTAGAAAAGCTGAGGTGCTTCCTAGAGGAGAAATGTATGCTCTGGAAAACTTGCATTCAGAACATAAATGAGAAAAAGGGAAGAAAAAAACACAAGAAAACTCTAGAGACAAAATGCCAAACTCTAATTGTGACTCACAATGGGACCATTCTCCACACTGCTCACACCTCTTGCAAGGGCAATGCACTAAGTTCCATGACTAATCTGGAAGCTGGTGGGTCACATCCCTCTAGGGTGATATTTATTCAATCTCTTTAATTCAGAGCAAGAACATGGTATTTGCTACAAGTCCCAAGGCAACACAAGCGTTTCTGCTGTGGAACTGGGCATCTGGGAGGGAAGGCAGTTGCTGTGCTCCTCTAGTACTTCCATGAAGGACCCTGTGCAGCACCTCCACACTTCATCCATCCACAGTCAGATAAGGTCTCCAACTATGTACAGTACCCCTTATTTTTATAATTTTTACATTTAATTTCATGGCATTCTTCAGGGAAAATCTTTTCTCTATAACCCTAAGACAGCATTTTTAGGAGACAAAGTGGAACATGTAGAAAACAGATTTTTGGATTTCGGTTGGAGGTTTTCTTTGTGGTTGTTGTTCTTAGCAAAATGCTATTTTTTTTTTTTAATCACAAAAATCCACACTTTGTTTTGGATGCTTTGTAACAAACCAAAACCAAATGATCTGCAAGTGGATAATGAGATGCTACGGCCTCTATGATTCACAGCTTTTCTGTTTTCATACTCCAGTTGCTCAGGCTAGACTGGGCTGTGAATCAGTCTTGACTTATCCAGTCCTGATACCTGTAGTTGGTCACTGCATGTGAAACTGTTCATGACAGTCAAAAAGGCCCCTCAGTGTGCAAATCTGAGGCAGAAGAGGGAACGCAAAGCTTAAGGCAAAGGCTCAGATGAAATTATATTGCTGTGTATTGGTGCCCAGGGGCTCTTGGATCCTGACAGGTTTGCAGGGCTTACCAGACACAGTGGATGAACTTGCCCACCCTTAGACAGTGTTCAGGCCATGAAGATGAAATCCCTGAAATCCTTGCTTGAAAGAATCTCCCTCTTCTCTTGAAGGTGGCTTTTTGTCTTTTTCTGCCCCATTTATTGGTAGATGCAGTCTGAGGTGGATTTCCTGCAGGTATCTCATAGACTTCTACCTGAAGGAGAACACGAAATTCTTTGGGTTTAATTCCAGCTGGGTTATTTCCTTAGGATACAGCTGTTTTATAGTCTTTTATGCATTTAACCTTCTTCATCCATGCAAGGCAGTTATAGTTTCAGCTTTGCATACTGGGCTTAATTCACAAGCTTTACTCCAAACGACAAAACCTTTCAATGTTGGCTTACAAAAAGTATAATTTCTGCTTTTCTGACAGAAAATCGAACTTTGTGGAACAAAGTAAAGATTCGCTTTTTCTGTAGAAAGGGTCTATTTAAGGAAAAGTGATTTTATTTTTTCAGTAAGAAACATTTCTAAGGAAAAATATTTCATCTCCTAAACTAAAAATGTAAATTTTAACCTTGCTCTATAATTCAAAATTATTACTCCTTTTTTAATTTTCTTACAACATTTCTTTATTTCTGTGCTTCCAAAATTCAACAGCACTTTGAAGATGAACACAGATCTAACAGGCATCTTTGCATATTGAAAAGATTGATTTTTTGGTGAAGAAAACTTCTCTTCCTCACAATGTACAATGTACATTGATTACACAAAATGATTTTGTGTAATCAAAAAAAGGTGAAGAACTGGCTGAATCTATTCAGTATTCTCAATTACTTTCCAAACCAGACTTCTAAATGCATGTTAGTTATTCAGATTAAGTCATACTCCCAAATTCCCTCCAGGTTCTCCACTGGAGATTATATTTATACAGCACTAATAGAGAAAATTGCTGTGTTTCAAAAAAAAAAAAAAAAAATTCCCAAGGGAATCAAAGCTGGGTTCAGCAGACCTATCAGGAAAAGTTTCAAGGAAGTCTGACTATCTTCTGTTGCTACAAAAAGCCTGCTTCAATTTAATTCTCAGCTCCTCAATATTGCAAGAGAGGAAGCTTTAAAAGCATTAAGTGACCTATATCAATGTTTGTGCTCCTAATCACAATACGCATACTCCTTTTGTTACAAAAATTGCCAGAATTAATTGATGTGAAGTTTTAAGCTGACTTTTGGTAATGGAGCATTTTATCCATTTTAAATTTGTGAAAATTTTCCTGACTTGAAACTTTAATTTCAGTCTAGAACTACAGAACTTTTAGAAATTTCAAATCATTTATTGGATGGGACACATCAGACTCCAGTGACTTCAGTGAATATGAACATGAAATGAGTCCTTGTTATGGCTTAGAACAAGAATAAGTGTTAGCAACAGCAATGCCCGGATTCCTCAGTTGAGATCAGCATATTTTACAGTCTGAAATGTATTTATATTTAGAATCAGATGAGAGAAAGGACACACTTTTCTTGCACATTTCTGTCTTCTTTTAAAACTGATCAGTCCATCATTTATCCATAACACAGTGATTTTGTGACCTATTATAAATAGGAACCCTATAAGCATGAAACTACCTAGGACTTTTTCAGGCTCATATATATCTGTGTGTCAATATATACTGGCTGACATAACAAATATTTTTGTTTTTAGAATAAGAGGATTTTCCTTGGGGACTGTAAGTAGATTCAGAGGATAGTCTCAGGTATCAGACTGTATTTCACTGTGATATTCATATTGTCAATAATGGCACCTTTCTGTGGAAAATGGGGCTTTTCCTGTAAACATAATAACATTTCTGGGTGGTGAAATATACAGTAAATGTTAAACAAGAAAAGAACTAAATTGCAGACTATTCCCTGGTCAGCAAAACTCACCCATTATTTTTCAGTCTGCTGAATCTGTAGTTTTTGCCATTTTTTTAAAACTGTGACTTTTCAGATTCATGAGGGTAGCATAGGTAATCTTCATATTTATAAGGACACACTGTCAACTTGCTTTTCATAATTTATAAACTCTTTTTATTTTTATTATTCCTTTTCCCTGTTGGAAGCCTGAAACTGGCATGTTTCCTTAATAGAGCTGGGAAGAAACTCTGCATTTTTGCTCAGGGAGATGAGTTCTCAGAAATAAGCTATCTGTGCTTCATGCAAAGGAGCAGTATCTGAGTTGGCTGAGTGGGGCTGGAATCAGGGCTGTAGAGTCTATTTTGCAAGTGTGTGCATGCTTTAGATTTTCAAGTTGCAACTTGCATTTTGGCTTGTTGAGGGATTTGTCAATACATTACAGCCTTCTATGTCTCTTTTGATGTGAACTGGATGAATGTTCACTGCCTTGTTAGGTTGGACTCTTGCCTTTATCCACTCCAGCAAACCTCTTCTCCCCATTGCTTTCTTCACAGCATCTTTCACATCCCCATTTCCTGCTGTGTGCTCCTGGCATGGTGAGAACAGATCTTTTTCTTCTGCCCTGCATTGATGGACTGGCAAGGACATGCATCCCTTATTCCAAGGTGAAAGGAAAGTAGTTTGATAGCCATTTCCTCTTCCACTTTGGAATTTCACTGAATTACTTTTCAATAGGGTTTATAAAAGTAAATAGTTCAGGCATTTAGATTAACCTTGCTCCTGGTCTGTTGTAAGTGGCTAGAAACATTTCTGTGTTCTCAGAATTGGTCCCAGAATTTGCAAGAGGCCAAATTTGCTTTCAGAAATAATTCACAGTGTTGATGCTGATTTATAAAACACTGTGAAATTTAGTGACTGGGTATTTTAAATACCATCTCTGGGCATGCTAGTCACTATTATGGCAGATAGAATCTGTTTGAAATTACTTTTAATGGCTGTTTGAATTAAAAAAGCTGGTAAGGATTGATTCAAATTGAAGGTCATGAACTCCTTTACCCATTCCCCCTTATTGGCTCAACAAGGGTCCTATTTCATGATCTGTTGGCCATGATGCAACTCATCTGTTTAGTTGAGAAGGTGCTGATATGAGCAATTAAGCTAAAATGGCATTGGGGAAGAACATGTTAATATCTAGTAATGTATCGTTGATTCTGTCCATCCATCTGCCAGTCTCTCCCCTATAAGTTTCCAACTTGCTGGTTAGTTTCAGCAAAATTTGGCACAGGAATGGAGGTATTTATTACCATTATGATGCTAAATATTTTTTGAGAACTCACAGCTGGTGAAGGGGGGTGTTCTCATGCTGGGAGAAAGGACAACTCAGGCAGTGCAGACACACAGATTGGACTGTTTAGAGGTGGATTATTGTGTCATGGTGATTTAGACAAAGTCTAGGACGCGCTAGAAGAAACTTGGAACCATTAGGGCCACTGCTCACAGAACTTTTTTTTTTGATTTTACAGAACCTTTACCACTGAAGAGGGCCTGGACCACTAATGTGCCACTAATGTCCTTTTACAAGGCTGGATTTCCTTTGGTAATATCTCAAGGAAATAATATGGCTGTGGAGTCTAATACTGTTGACAGTCCTTTAGGATGCCCTGCCCTGGGAGTATCTGTGAAACCCCGGCGTAAATCACTTCAGTAAAAAAGGTCTGTTTGAGAGGTAACCTAAACATTTCTTTTTGTCTAGGCTCTATCCTGAACTCTCCTGCAGGATTAGAGCACAACCTGACCCTGTTGACCTGATATCAACCCTTTTCTGTAAGCTGGGTCCAGCAAAGGAGGAGGAGGAGGACAGATACTGCGAGTGGCTTAGGGGCTTAGATGCAGTAGGCTCTGAGCATCAGCACCAGTTGAAAGGATCAAAGGGGGTCTGTGACTCTCTAACCATACTAATTAATGGAAGAAGTGGTATTTGGTCTTCATTATGGACTTTAAGAAAGAAAAAAAGAGAAGTCAAGTGTTTTGTCCTGTGGTAAAGCTCTGAACAAGGCTGGTGGAAGTAACAGAGCTGCCTCCATTAGGTTTTCAGCAGCATTTCAAGAGAATGGAGCCACTTATGAAGTCATGCTTAGGCAGCACGTTCTTAAAAGTCTGACAAATGCTGATACTGCACCTGAATTCCTAATATGATTCTATACAGAGCAGGGCCTTGCAAGGTTTTGCAGTGCTCGTGGTATGGAAGACCTGTTCAGTAAAAGACTCCCTGGGTTTCTGCTGTACCATCTGCTTTGGATGTGGGTTCGAGACCAGTTGAGCTAATTCTGTCTTCACCAGCTCAGTCACCACTCTGTGCCTTTCATTTAAATATCTGTGAGTTACTACAGAAGTTAATAGGTCAATGGCCAGGACTCACATTGGTAGCAACTTGGGGACCAGAGCACTGATGGGCAGAGGAATCAACAAGAGCATTTTAGGGACATTTTGCACTAGATGTTTTATTAGAGCTCAAAAAGAGGAATGTAAAGCTCTCTTCTGAATCATGAGCAATCCTTCCTAATCTCTGACCCTTGCTTTAACTTGTTTGG
Organism: Climacteris rufus; assembly: GCA_013398175.1. Lineage (NCBI taxonomy): Eukaryota > Metazoa > Chordata > Aves > Passeriformes > Climacteridae > Climacteris > Climacteris rufus. Next base: position 19,553 of record VZRZ01005254.1, read on the forward strand.
ATACTGCTTAAATTTGAAATAAAATGACTGGTTACAGGAGGCTTTTCTTTAGACATGAACACATGTTCTAACAGTGGCTTCACCTGCTTATTGACCAGTTGCCTTTGTACATCTATTTGATATAGCTCTACCTACCTATATGATATGTACAAATATACATGTCTGGGCTATAAAGACTGCATAGCAGTAATTCCAGTTCTTATTTATTTAACCGTGCTTTTATACTATCAGTGTTCATTAATTTGGAATTTTTGTAAATATATGTTTATATACACCTGAGGATGATCAGGTTTTAACTAAACAAACAAAAAAAAATCATAGAAAACATATACTTTCTGTGAAAATGCCTGATTTTCCTTGAAAACTGAGATTATTTTTTTATTTGCTTTATGTTTTTTTCCTGTGCATTTTGTTAAGAGAGAGTGCAAGGTGTTTCAGAGAGGAAAATCTCATATTCAGCTTAATGTAGAAATATTTTCTTTCTGTAAGTTTCCAATGACTGTGACTTCATACACGCAAATGTCTGACATGACTCTGTGAGTGGTGGTTGAAGTGCTTATGCTTTGGTGTGCATGTTTGTTTTAAACTACAATAGTGGTATGGACCAAAATTGCTAATGGCGTGGGTTTTATCGTGGTTTCACTACAGAACACGACAGCATGTATGATCATCAGGCATTCAAACAGCAAAATGTGTAAAGCTATTTTTCCATAATTGGTCCCAGGGCAAGAGGTTGATCTCATGTATAAAAGCCTCCAGATATGCTCTTGGTATGGCTTCTAATTAGGGAACCAGGAAAGAACTGAACTTTGGAAACTGTGATGAGTCCATTCCTTTTAAAAAAAAGGAAATAATCACTTTGACCTTGAACTCCAAAAGGCCCTGAAATCAACTGATTTTACTCTTTAAGCTCCTTAACAAGCATAGGGATTAGAGACGAGCTGTGTAGAATGGTTCATATTAGATACAAACGATAATGGACAATAGAAATTCATCTATGAGCTCAGCACAGGCATCCTGTGCAAATTCCATTTCCCCAAGATATGGTGATACCATGTTACAGTGTTATATACACCACTGATAACAATATGACTTCATCAGTTGGGAAGAGACAGAAGAAAACTCAATAGCAGCAGGGAGATGCAACTTTCAGAGATGTCCAATCCTGTTCTAATCCAAGTAGTTTAAATAACCACAACCAGGTGTACAAAAGGTCAAATATAATCACCTTTCTACCCTGCGTGGTGAATAAATAATCTGTTTAGCTGTTTATTTCAAGTATGATGAAATTGTCCTCCCTGACAAAGAAATAAAACTTATGAGAGGAATAAACTTGCTATAGACTGCAACTGCACATTTCAGTGGCTTTCCATCTGTCCACAGATAAACAAGGAAGGATGATGCTGTCACTCAAAAATACCCCACTTCTTTGGTGATTTAATTTTGGCAAGTTTTTTTTCCCCCTTCTTTTTCTTTCTCTTCCAAGAACAGCTAAATAACCCCACATGTTGCTCTGAAAAAGAGGATCTCATCTTGAAATGGAAAAGTGCATCACATTTTCAGGAGAAAAGGAAAGAAGTGAGAAAAACATCTAGACGAGGAGAAATGCTGATATAACTGAAATAATTGGTGGTTTGGATTTGATAAATGTAACCCACTCAACAGTCGTCATCACCCCAAGAATATACTAAATTCCTATGCAGTTCTTTAAAATAATCTCCCTTATGAAAATCACACCTACTGAAAAAATCACTGTGTCTTTTAAAAGGCACCTCTTAATCTTATTGTAGATATGGAAGGGTGAATGATGTGGTTAGACAGGATACTGCCTGCCATGAAAAGTAGTAAGAAATGGTGTTGCACAATCCTTTCCATCATCTGTTCCTCAAAATTTGTTATTTTATTTCACTTTTCCCCATTTCAGTCTGTGTGGCCTGGCAGACCTACTGGACCCAAGCCTGGAATAATATTGTCTCAGTGAGCTGATAGGTGTGAGGGCACCTGCAGGCAGATAAAATGTGTTTCTGTTTGTATCAGAATTTGCTATGGAGAACTCCAAATTGTCATGGTTTCAGGACAATCTGCAATTTCCTCTGAATGAGTTGGAAAGCGAGGAAGCAAAATTAAAAAGAAAATCAACTCCATGCTTTTTCATTAGTTCTGGCAGCTTTGCCTAGAAACACACCCATACTCAGCAGTATCATTCTTTATTTAGCTCTGAACAGACTGAAGGACCTTAGTGAATTCTTTCTCCCTCCTCCTTTGCAGATAATAGCAATGATGCTGCCACATATTTTGCAAAGTGCTCTTTTCTGGAGCTGAGATTGAGTTACAACCAACGTGATAGACCCCACTGGCAGCTGTGTGTTCTTAGCGGAGACATTCCATTACCATGCCAAGTTATTTTTAATTCTATCTGTTTTTTAATTTTTTTTTAAACCAATGCATAAAAGGAAGCTATTGACTTGCTCAATCAATGTTAGCTTATTATTGCTTACCCAAGTGTTTGATAAACCTGTCCCAACCTCGGACATAGCTTTAAATACTTCATAGACTGTAACAAAGCAGATTTTTCCTATCAGACCAAAGTGACTCTATAAACTATAATTAAGCACTAATTATGAGCTCTACTGGTCAGATAACAGAAGGCAAGGTCCATTGTGCAATTGACAGAACCGGCAATTAAAGGAGATTATTGTTGTCAGAAATGGAATAAAACAAACAAAGGAAAAATCTGGGAGGAGGGAAAAGATTTGCAATTGACCTGAGTAAACTTTATCCTGCTTGTGGCTTTGGGAGACTATGATGTCATGAATATGAAGAACCCATCATATGATGACATAGAAGAGATGTAATAAATTGTTCTGGAAAATCCACATAGTTTATTGGATAACAGGTTGTAGAGTCAGGTTCTGCTTGGCTCCACTCTCTTACACTGAAAGCCAACCCCTTACAGTCCAAACCAGAAGTTGTACGTTTGGAACAAAAATATTTTCAAGGAAAATATTGTCTCAGTACTCTTTTTACTTGTTCTTATAAAGCATTCAAAGCCAGAGATTGCCACATTGCTCATGGGCTAAAGAACTAGAAAATGGAATTGAAATCAAATGAAGACTAGATTGACTCCCCAGGAAGGGGCAAAAGACCCTCAACAACAGGTGAAAAGGAAGTGCGGTTTTATAAATTTGTTCCGTTTTAACGTGACTGGCTTCTTTTCGCTTACTCCATTTTTACACTGGCTTAACTTGATTGGCTCCAGTGGAGTTTTCAATTATGCCAGATCCCACTGAAGTGTTATTAGCAGCCTGCTTGGAATTTCTCTTGAAAGTCTGCAAGTGTTTCTGAGTTAACAATATACTCTTCCCCCTTTGAAATAAAATGTTCACTCTTCACAAAACCTTGATGTCCTGTTGAAACAGAATGCTCAAGCACCAAAATGATTTGACTTTTCACATACAAATTTTAAATTTCCATGGAAAATAGAGTTTCCAGTTACCTTAGTGATTGGTATGCTAGTCACAGTTCATGTGTTCCTAGACCTGACATAGACATTCAAGGGAGCCAAAAGTCCCTTACATGCACACACAAGCACATTATAACTTCCTGGAACACTGTTTAGGCTTTCAGGTGATGGCTGGGAATGTGGCCAATATCAGAAGGTAAAGGGCAAAAGAAAGCCATGAAAATGGAAATGACAATATTTCGTAGTAACAGGCAGGTGCCTTTGCCCCTGACTCATGGTTGTGCCTAAAACTCACAGCACTGCTCTCCTCTCTGATTTTTTTTTTTTTTAAGCAATTTGCATGTTTGGAAAAAAAAAAGGATTAATAAATTTCAAATGTTCCCAGTGCTTCTGTGCCAACTGGCACTGGAGGGGGCCTGTAACCTTGCCCAACTGCACTATATATAATTATTAATTAGAAAGCAACCTGGGAAGCAATGATCCTCTCCCCCAGCACAAACCAGAGGAACTCTACTGAATTCACCGTAGGAAAGAAAATTGGTTTTCCTAGGTCACACTTGGGAGCAAACTTTATTTTACTTTGACTAGTGGTTTGCTATCCAGAGTGGAATTATGGGAATTAATTGGAATAACTTGGGTGCTCATTTTATAAATCAGCTGGCAGAACTCCTGCCGTAATTAATGGGTCTGACTGGCAGTTTTCCACAAACACACACCCATTTCCCAGTGATTTCCACTGTGAATACATGCATTTTGGAGGAGCTCAACTTGCAAAGGACATATTTAAGAGTTTATAACTGTCCCAATGACAGCAAGTTCTAATTTAAAACTCCTGTGTAATACTTGTTAGGAAGTTTTAATATCAAAAGGGCAGCCAAGGTCTTCCATGAGAAATTTCTAGACAGTGAAAGAAACTAATCCTTTTTAGTGATGTTTGGCTTCTTCTCTGCAGTAGCTGATCTCTGATTTCATATTTTATATCCATGGTTTGTTAATGAAATTTTCTCCTTTAAAGAGTAACCAGGCGGATAGGAAAAAAATAGCTGATACTTTGCAGTAAATGTTTGAAGTGAAATTCAAGTAGCAGCCTGAGGCTCACAGTATGTAAAACCAACTACCAAAGTTTTAGGGAGGCGGTTAATCTATTTTTCCTTCTCAGGGGACCTCTGTTATATTAAATTCTTTGGTTGTAGAGAAGCATCCAGGTTGGCATTAGAACTGACTTTGCAATTTGCATCATTTGAAAAGGGATTAGTAAATTTAACAGGTTCTTGATGTCCCTATGCCAGTTGGCAATGACAGGGGTCTGTTACATCACCCATCTCCATCACCACCTCCCATGGGGCTATCTGAAAGGTGTGATGAGTCCTACTTCAAAGAGAACAGGAAATTAGGCAGCAGGAAAATATTAATGTCCACACGTGGTGGCATCACTGCTGTTTATGGTGCACACAGGAAAGAGAGGTTTATTCCAAAGTCATCCCTGGATGTGTTGTTCAGGCTCTTCTTAACTGGAACTGAGATTCATGAATATTTAACAGTACTTTGAAATACCCTCATATACGTAAGGCAACATCCCTGGCCTCACTGCAACTTCAGATTGGAAGTGTGAGCTGGATCTCAGTGGACACTCAGAGCCACAAAGTGGAGTTTACATTCTGAATTATATCCTGATCTAAGTTAGTCTTGTAGTTTAGTCATTAGCACTTTGGGGGTCTCCCTTTGTAAACCATGGAGAAGAAAAAGCCCTTTGACAGGGCAGTTAATTACATCTGTCTTAGGACGTAATTATGACACTTCTCCAGTGACCATGGAACCAGACTGATGGTTCTCCCTGGAAAAATACAGCTTCTGGTAATTTATAGGTAAGAATTGTGCTGTCAGAGGGGCATCTTTGGTCTATGGTCTACAGAAAGAGCCCAAACAAGTTGCTTAGCTTGGATGGCTGTGTAGAAATCATCACCAGAGTGCAGCTTCAGATTTTCTTTGGAAGAACCCAAAATCATCCAGTAAGAAACATGAGACATACAGACATGGATAGAATTTGATGTCCAAAAGTTTCTTGGAGTGCAGGACAATGCCAGTTTTCAGCAAAATATTCAGCATTTCTTCAGTTTGGTCTCTGGAAAGTTTTTTGGGGAGATCACATTACATTTTTGTGTGTGTTTTTATAACACTGAAGATACTCCCATGGAGTCAATTTTTTTTTCAGTAACGATCAAAATCCAGTCTTCTGTTTTGTGGGACTTGTCTTCCATTTCTCTTAGTTATATAAAAGGTGTACAAAAGGGTTCCCGTTTTGTACAAGAGGCTTGTGCAAAATTCCCCAAATAGCTTCTTAGCAGTATTCTGAGGAGAAATCAGCCTGGGTTTAGGAGTGCCAAACAATAAAGCTGCCTTGATATTGAGGATGCTCAATTCCTTATAACAAAAAGATGGTTGTGCAGCACTGCCACTGTTGCAGTGATGCAGGGGGAAGCCAAAAAATCATCAGACAGTCATGTCCAAAATCGGGTTCAAGGCCTCCCACCATGTCCAGAAGGATGGGACTCAGGAGAGAACAAGACCTTCACAGTTTCCTACAGGGAAATAAGAGTTCAATTTCACATATCAGGCATGAAACTGGAAGTTTGTGCTGTGAATGCAAATTTGATGAGTGCTTGCTTGCCCCATCCCCATGCAAGGTTTACATTTCATATGTACATCGTTATTATATGCCTATAAAGCTGAGGTCTTTTTGCTTTTAATAAAAGTCCACCTGTTTGCTTTGCTTTTAATGCTTCTGCAATATTTGAAATCCTATAAAACTCTGTGGGTACTTCTGTTGGAATAAATACAATGGGCCAAATCCAGCCCATGTTGCTAGCATCAGATTTCTTATATGAGCTGGGACTGTGATAATGTGTGCACAGTAAATGAGGATGGGATGCCAAATAAATGGAGCAGATTTTTTTTCTACCCTGCTCCTCCCCCAAGATTTCCCTATTTGATTTGACCAGGCTGACGGCCGCTGGAGGTGTGTGAGTGAGGCAGCAGACCTAAGGCAAGCACTTCCTGCAACTTAGTCACAAAAACCCTTTCATCTTCCTTTCTGAAATAAAAATTTGTGCAAAGGAAGTAATGGGAGACCAACGTGTCTCAGAAGAAGGGAGTAGTCAGAATTTGAGTGATCAGACCGTGTATGTATACATACGCATAAAACTACCTATATCAATCACTACAACATGCATTTGACATGTGTGCACATGTGCAGAGAGAGAAGTAACAGCTTCCTTTCCTCTCCATACCTGCCTATTCCCTCTGAACTGAGGGAGAAGAAAGATTCAACTTAAACAGCCCAAATTACTTGAAAGTATCCTGAGTTATTAGGAAGGCAAAACAACAGCCCAGCGGGGAGTGAAAAATGTAATAATGACAAGTTTTGTGCCTAAAGGGAAGGCAGGAATGAAATCAGAAAGATCCAGTGGGGTCAGGTGAGTAAAGAGTCAGCCAAGCATGGGAGTGAGAGATACCCGGAGGCAGTGCAATGTGCTGGCAAGGAGCCACACTGCTGGGGAGAGAGGAGGAGTGTGTGTGTGTGAGAGAGAGACCAAAGGGGAGGGAGAGATGGAGGGCTAACACACCTTTGTGGGCACTTGTGAGGTCCTCTGGCAGCATCAGGCCTTTTCTCCTTGGCAGTGGCTGTGAGTGTAGGAGGAGGCTCGCAGCTGCAGAGCCCCGAGAACGCAGCAGCCCATGGCTTCCATGTTTGTCCCTCCACCAGCTCCCCACCCTGGACACCTGGGTGGGAGCAGATGGCAGAATGCAAGCACTGGAATACTGAAAATACCAACCCCCTGTCATCTCCGGGAAGCTGGGGTGAGCTTGGCTGGGGAACAGGCACTGGTGCTGACTGTGGCGATGTCGTTTCCATTAGCCCGTGAAAGACAACTTCAAAAACAAGGTTTATATTTGCCACTGGCTGTTCAATGGGGGATTAGTTAAAGGGTATAAACTGGCAGTAGGTTGAGATGGATGTGACCACAGGGACAAAGGCTTAACATGATGTGCTTGAAAATGACATTTGCCTGTTGCCAAGCAGATGTGGCCCCCTCATACCTGTTGCTTTGGGACAGGGGTCGTGGGCAAGGAGCACAGAGGGAGGGGGACCCCAGTGGGCACATGGCTGGTCATATTTCGACCACACCCACTGAACTGTGAATCAATCGTGTGGAGATAAGGGTTTTTTTGGGGGGAGTACTATTAGCAGAAGACAGATCAGCATTTCTAAAATTTCAGGTTTCCAGAGGTATGTACACAACTCCAAAATTCTGCTAACTTGGCAGTGTGTGTGGAGTTGCAGACACCTGGACTATAAAAGCCTGACTGCTTTCCCGCCCTGACATTGTCAGGTTATTCCCTGCTCTCTCCTGATATTTTCCTCACTCCTCTAGCACCAGTCTTTGAGAGCCTCAGCTTTTGAAGATGTTGCTGTGGCTATTGCTCTGTGTGTCAGTCTGTCCCTGATGAGCTGGGAGTTGCACAAAGGGAACAAGAGAACTCTTCAGCCCCTTTCCAAAGCTCTGGCTAGTGGGGGAGTGATTGCCCTTACTTTTAGCCAAGTGATTTTTCTTTTTGGCAGGCAACAGGAATGCCACTCAAGAAGAATGAGCCAGGGCTGCCCAGGCAGTGCAAGTACTTGCTGAAGGCAGCTTTAGCCAGGCAGCAAATCTGGACCTGCTTGAAAAACAGGGCAGGAAAGTAGGACTGGGAGGGATTCTCTGGTTTTAGGGGGTGGTATTGCTGCCTGGGATGCTGTTGTAGGCACAAGTAAAGATACTTCTTGGCCTTGATAGTAACTGGTATCTCTGATCACAGTTAGCTACAGGATCTGCAGAGCAGTTTGATTGAAGGCCTTAGGACATGTCAAGGGGAACAAGCACAGGACAGAGTGCCAGCTCGCTGGGCAAGCAGCAGGAAGCCTGCCTTTATCAGGATGCTGCAGGCAGGAAATGATTTGAAGTACACTGCCTTCTCTTGTAGAGTGATTGAGGCAAAGGAGGGGGGTAAGAACCGGGGCAGCTGTGGCTGAATTTCAAAGTTGGTTTCCATCTTCTTTCGTGCATTACTGCTTTCTTTCCCCACAAAAAAAAAAAACAAACAAGCAAAACAAAAAACAAAACAAAACACCAAACCAAACCAAACCCAACCAAACGAAAAAAAAAAAAAAAAAAAAACCCACCCCCAAACCGAAATAAAACAAAACCTCAAACAAACAAAAGTATCCCTCCACCACCTCCAAAGTCCCCTTTGTGTTTCTGCTTCCTCCCTCTCCTCTTTCCTATTTTTAAGGGTTTGTGCCCCACACTCATGGTATCACAAGTACAAGAAGAAACTCTTACAGGCAGCATAGGGTAGGTGGTGGAGTCAATTACAGCTGTTTAAGGGATACTGGGAATGTCAGAATGGCTGAGTAGGAACCCTAAGATAACTGAGCATCAAAACAAGGTGGCCAAACTGGTGATATAGAAAGCCCTGAAGGAAGGGGGTGTGCAGTCTGACAGAGGCAGCCAGGATTCCCTTCCATGGCATCACCCCCAAACCAGGGAAAATGGCCCTGCACTCCGTAGCTGCAAAATGCAGCTGCACCAGGACACAGGAGAAACCCAAACATTTGCAGAAATGGTGTTTATGGCATCTAGTCTTGCAAAGCTGTGCTGATATTACTACCCAGAGGGGCCAGGTGAAAAGCTGGCTTGATTTGGTTCAACTGCAGACATGCACTCCATGCCAGAGATGATAAATCCTCACCCTTCTTCATTTCGCTCTTGCAGCTTCTCTTCTGCTTGCCTTCCTCATGTAATAATGTGAGACGTTTTCCTTGGCTGTCCTCTTCCCCCTTGGAGATCAAACACAGGCTCTGTTGCTGAGTTCCTGAATTTATGACAAGGACCAAATTCTTCTAGCCTCAGTTTCCATTAACAACTAACTCACAGGAGCTGCATTTAGATCATTTGTTTTGTCTTTTGGCACCAGCTATTTTATGAATGAGAAACATAGCAAAGGGCAAACTATCAGAAAACTGGTTACACTCTTCCCTACCTGGTGGGAAGTCTTTATAGCCCTTAGGTCTGGCATAAAAACTTACAAACTCTACACTTGTAAGTGTTGTGTAAAAAGCTGTTATTGCCCTTAAAACTAGTCATTGGAGTTGAAAGATAAATATTATTCCATATCTTATTGAATAAAATATATTATATCACAGGTGATGGAGACAGATTGTCTCAATAAATTCTGATACTGTATTTGGAGGAAAAGTGGCAATAAAAATGCTGATGACTTGACACGGGGAGAATATTGAATGTCATTAACATGTTATTTCCTCTGTTCTGGTATCACTGTCATGTTCTTCCCACTGCTCTAATCTCTATCAGTTGTGGGCTTTTTTTTTTTTTTTTGCTTTACTTGTTTGAATGAGAAAAATGACATTTTTTTCAGCCCTTTAAATTAACCACTACTTGAGAAATGCTTAGAGATAGGAGGTGACATCCTCAAATATAGAAATTAAAGCATGGTTTGATATTTAACCATATGCTAAGTATGGGCTGAAGAGGAATTCTTAAGACTGTCGCTATCATCTGATAGTTGATTATGACAGTTGTGGTCATCTGCATAGTGATAAGAGCAGTATCTTGCTTCTATAAAATGCTTGGAAAGCACTTAATGAAGTAGTAGTTGCTGTTCTTTTGCAGATGGAGAAACTGAGGGATGGGGAAGTTAAGCGAGTCACACGAGGTCATTTACTAGTCCAGTGGCAGAACCAGATTCCTGTGGTGTGTCTGAGCTCTGCCAGTAAAGATGTATTGCCCTGAATTTGCTGTGAAACTTGATTTACTGCACATTGATGCCACTTTTCCAGACCCATGCTAAACTGAACCTGCTGGAGCGACAGCCCAGTGAGTTTCCAGTTGTTCTTATTACAGATACTTCAGATTTTCTTTCCTGCTCCTGTCTACATATGGGTTGTCTCTCTCACTATATTTACTTCACATAATGTTTGCAGAGCTGAGACTGTATTTGTGTACAGTTATGAAATGAACCATCTAGGAAAAACAGCAATAATCCCCATCTTCATCCCCTTTCCCCAAACCAGAATAAACCCAGTGCTTTTCAGAAAGCTTGAATCTGCCCAGGCATTCCCATTCTGTCACTCTGTGCCAGGAAGCCTGTTGTGATAGCCCTACGGGCAACTCAGATCAGCTTGTACCAAAGAGCATTTGGATCACGTGGGTTGTTTGGCATCCTCATGAGAGAATATGCTGCTGGTCTTGAATGATAGCAATTAAAGGTGCAAAGAAGTCATCTGTCTATTTGCTAGGGCCAGTATCTAGTCTGGTCTCCTACTGTAAGCTTGTGCTTTATCCACAACTAATTCTAAATGACTCCAGGAACAGCCACCACTTCCATTACAGGACCATTTCATGCACCGTTATAGTTTATTGTCAGATGGTTTTCAGCAATTAAATTCTAAATTGATTTCACAGTTGCACATGCTGTTTCTGTTATTTATTTTGGTCCTCACCTGTCTGAGGAAACAGGGTGCCTTTGCCTCTTTATAAGTAGATGTTTCTGTAGAGCTGAACAGAATATTTTAAGTGCCTGCAAAAATAGACTTTTACTTAGAAATAGTGTGCAAGGCAGGTATAACAGAGTTTTATTCTCACAAAGCCTCAGCAATAGTACTGATGGATTTTTAAAACGGAAAAATACCATAGATCTTTTGCTAAGTATCACAGCGCCTACATTTTTGTATTTGTTCTGGTGTCCTGTAGGAAGATGTGTTATTTCTCAACATAGAACAGAAGATGGAATTAGCTACCTGGTATAGCTGCATTACTGCTCTGCTATTCACTTCCTGACTTCAGCTCAAGTGCCTACAGGTCCTATCCTGCTAAGTTAATGGGATCTTTTCTGATAAGGCAGATAAGGGGCCAATAAACCATAACAACTTTATGCCTCGATTTACCCAGGTGTAAAATGGGAATAAAATTCCTCATGTTTTGTAAGACACTATTGAAAAAGCAAAAGGAGTTGGCTGTAGAGTTAAAGATACAGAGTAAAATACTATCAGTACTTTAACCCTCATGTCTCACATCTTTTGAACAGGCGCTTTCCGAGTACAAGTCAGAACCCTAATAAACCCTGCACTCAGCATCCCCCCTTTTGCCTGGAGTGCTTTCTGAAGTATTTAAAAACCTTATTTTTCTTCTCTTTTCAGGTTTTTTTAAACATATGCTGGGATTTTTTTTCTTGGAAATCATTCTGGTTTTAGTGATAACATATGTCGTTTTTCCTGTAGAAAGTGTTCTCCAGGCCAAAATCGGCTTCAGGGCAGTCACTTTAGTGACTAGGGAAAAAAGAGATATTGGCACCAACATGGCACAATGCCATTATTATCAGGCATGCAGTTCCCCTTTTTTATCAACATATAAAGAGAACAATTAAATTTTGCAAGGCAGGACTTCTAATCTCCAGGATCAGATTCTTCACGGCAAGGAGGGGGTGTAAAAGTTTCTCTCTTGCTCTGTCTCTTCATGGCACATGGTCCCAGCTGTATGACTCTGTTCATGAATATGCATGAAATCAGATATGACATTCCCCTGCTCCCATTAATAATCTTGTCATCTGACTTGTGCAGCATTAAGCTTCAGCCCGTGGCTCCTCGTAGTGAACGCAGCCTGGAGGAAAGGGAGGGAGGGGAGGGGAGAAAAAAAAAGGGCATGCCTTTTTTTATTGGGATTAAGTGCTTGAAAATTTTGGCAGGGGGTTGCCAGGAGAGTAAGGGGAGGGAGAGAAAGAGAGAGAGACACATACAGGGACAGAGAGACGAGAAATCCTCCATGAATGCGTTGGCTTGTTAGAAGCCCAAGGCGGTGGGTGTAATGGTATGCGAGCTGACCTTGAATATAGCCACTGTGGGTTGCCCCAGCTTTTTTGTAAAAGAAGCATTTGCAGCAGAGGTTTGGATTTCAGGCTTTGCAGTCATCAATCATCTCAGCCTATTCTCCTCTTTGACAGCTCTGTACAAGGCCTGACATTTGACACCCAGGACCCCAGGACTTACACAGAGGCACAAGCTGAGGCCCTGGGGAGGAGATAGGGAGCAGGGGTGGAAAAAAATCACAAGAGGAGAGATGTTTTTCTTTTTTAAATTTTATTTTTAAAGAAGCTACAAAACAAATTATAATTGTACTAGGTATTGATTTAATAGAAGAACATTGCATTGAGTTCTGCTACCTGTGTTTTGTAGTTCATGCTGACAAAACTGATCCAAAGAGGTGGGAGAGGCAAGGCAGGCCAAGAGGGCTTTAGGGGAAACAAGAGGAGGCTCTAACACTTCTTTCTACACACTCTGTGTTACCAACCTACCAAAGTTTTATTCAATTTTAATACAGTTAACCTGGACTTGATATCTCCCAGTTCAAGCCAATCAGACTAATGAGTTCCCTGAGACACTTGGACCTGTTGGAGGCCAGGATGGACCTAAGCCAGGTTGTCTAGATTAAATTTCAATAAACCTAGTTGTGTTGCAGATCTGGGGGCACTGGGAGTCTAAAGGGTGTGAAAAAAAAAAAGCAGGTATGACCTGTTAAAGTTGATAAATATTTTGGGATAAACCTCTTTGTCTCAGTCAGTGCTTACTTGAACTGATAAGTTTGGATAGTTAAAGTCTTTTATAACACAAATGTAAGAGCAATAATTCTGATCCCAGAAACTTAACTTTTTTTGTGAGCTCACACTTTATTTTTACATCTTTTCCTATGTGGACAGTCTCAGGTCCCTCACACCCACTTCTAGTTAAGAACAAGAAAGACAAGTCCGATATAACCTTTATGTGCCATTACACTAGATATGACACCAATTTCATGTGAAAACCATCCATGGTTCCCTGCTACCTCCTTAGTCATGAAAAGGAAGGGAATTGGGGGTTTTCAGAAAGATTCTGTTGCAGATGACTTTTTGCACAAGGAAATTTGACAGACGGAGCAGGGGTAATCAAATGTGTAAGTGGACAGGAAAGGACACAGCAAAGCATTTCTCCTCAATGTTTAACTCAGCAGTGGCACATGGCATATTTAAATTGATCTAGAAACAGGTGACAAGGACTCTCTGCTTTATGCTAACTTTGGATTCAGCCCAGAAGTGTGTATCCAGCCTGTGAATTTTGCTGACACAGGAGTCAGGTTAAATACTCTGGATGATTTTCCAGGAATGTCAGGCTGTCCCTCAAGGAGACTCTTGGTCATGAAATGGTTTATTTGACAAAGTAGCTCTCTATATTTTTCTCTATTTTACAAAGTAATAACTCTTGAGGAATTCACCATTTTGATCTATTGTGCATTTTGTTATCTTTACCTTCAAGTATTTTCCATTTGCCAGCCCTGATCCCACCACCTGAGTTGCATAGAGATAAGTGAACAGTTTGAGTGCATCATTTCTGAAACAAATCTTCAGAGAAGCACTTCCAGAGTAGTTAGCAAACTTTTGCTTTCTGTAAACAAAACTGCTTGCTCCAATGACCCTTCCTGGAAAGGGGTCACAAGTGATGTCAAAGTGAATTAGCAGCTTTTTATGCGAATGGATGTTTGCAAACAATGTTCGGCTGTCCTGCTTCAAACTCATAATTACAGTTGTAGCTCAGCATAGGGAAAACCCAAGCTCACTCTATAAGACACACATTTACTGCCTTCAGGGGTTAGGATGAATATTTTTCCCGAGCTAAGTGCTCTGTGGATTTTGAGGGTTGCCTTATTCTGTAGTACCAGGGTTTAGCCACTGCTGGAGGCAATGATACCAAACTTGATGGACCAATAGGCTGATTCACTATGGCAATTCCTCTGCTTCTTGTGTTTTTCAAACTGGCTTCTGTGTGCACATGCCCAAGCGACGATTTATCACCTGCTCTGGGAGACCCCTTCGCATGGAAACAGGCAGGATCAAGCACATGTACTGTGTTTGTGTATGGATGTGCAAATGTGGCTAGAGAGAGACAGATATCAAACAGGTGATTATTCTTGTTTTCTTTCTCTGCTCTGGATTTAACCCAGCATGTGACCCTCCTCCTTTAACACTCTGCTTTGGCTTTTTCAGCATTTCACTCAATGCTACTCAAATTTCCAGGCTTTCGACTTTTCTGGTTTGTGTTCAAGGTAGAGGAAAGAGTTAGAGGATAGGTATTTGTACTTTGGATGTTTATTTGCTTCACTGATTTTCAGGTCCAAGGAAAACCCCACCAACACTTTTCCAGACTCCAAATCTGACACTTGAATCTCTTCTTTTATCTGATTCTGCATTCAAAATGAGAAATTTGCAATATTAGAAATGATATTCTTAATCTATTGGGAAATTCTCTGATCCATAAAATAAGAGGATTGTGCTTTATTTTTTTTCCTTCTGTAAGTTTTTGAATAAGATGTAGTTTAGTTTAGCTGAAAAGACTTGAAAACAGAAGTTTGAAAATGTCATCCTGGGTGGAAAGGATTTCTATAAAGCAATGAGTGAGGTACCACTACAACCTGTTGCTATAAATCTATTTTTCGTGACAAAGCTTCAAACTCCTGTTAGAGAGCTAAAAGCAGAAGCATGTGCTGCCAGTGGTGGCACATCCTTTGGCCATATCAGGATTGTTCTCCAGGTTCTTTCATCCCTGCTTCAATCACAAAAAGACCCTGTGGATCTTCCACCCCTTGAGGCTGTTCAAGAATGAGGGAGGGTCTCTCAGTGAAAGGAATAAAAGGAAATCACAGTTGTGTTGCAGAAACCCCACATAACAGTGCTGCCCTTGCTGCTTGTTAATCTAACATGCTTCTCATCTGAATCCAGTGTCTACACCTGATTCCTGTATCTTTATTAGGTTGCTATATTTGTTTACGTACCCTTCAGCTGGGCTATTTTTAAAGTTTGGAGTTCTGTTAATGAGTTCAGTGTGTAGGTCCCAATCAAATACCTTGATATCCATTGGAAGGTCACAAAGAGGAAGAGGCTGTCCCTGTCCATGAGCCTATTTTGTGGATTTACATCCAGGCCATTAAGTATGTGATGGATTTGCTTTGAGTTTTTACATTTGTTTTGAAATCAGAACTCCAGCTATAGATGTATAGGACATGAAAAGGAATGGAAGACAAGCAGTACATGGACCATAACTAGCATCAGAGGCACCACACAAAAAGAACAGGTGAAAATAATGTATGCAGTGCAAATAAATTAAGGGAAAGTGAAAAAGACTATTACAGATTAGAGTGTGCCTGGTTCTAGAGAGACTAATTAAAAATGTTAATAAAGAGTAGTAAGAATTGTCTAGTGTTTAAATTCCGTAATTGAGACACAAGAGCTCAGGCAAAACATAAATCAAAGTACAAGGTTTTCCTTCAACAGAATACAATGAGAACCAATATGTTGTTATGTAGTACATCATAAATGTCTAGGGATAAACACTGGACACCAAAAGAAGAAAAGATGGATCATTTTTATTTTACCTCTTCTTTTGTTGCCTTTTTTACTATTTCGGTTATGTTTTGCTGTATAAAAATGATTATTACTCTCCTCATATGACTGCTATCGATGTGAAATTATGGCGTAAGTGAAGACTACTGGATCCATTTCAGCAGTGAGGCAGCCTTGTTTGAGGTGCTATAGAGACTGGTGAATGAAGAGTCCTCGCACTTGTGATGAGCACAGAAACAAGTATTCGTGAAACCAGATTGACAATTCATCTGCAAACAGACCAATGTGACTTTCCCTCTCATGCCCCCACAATGTAATAACTGCAGCTGTGTTCAGCTTCATTCAAAACGCTGCATCCTCTTCCCTTGCGCATGGGTGGGCAGTTCAGGATGCTAAATAGGACATTTTGACTGCTCATATCTGTACCTTGGGGCCTACCAGATCTGAGGGCAGCGGAGTGCCTGCTCATTTAGCTTGCACAGCTGCAAAGCTTCCAGCACAAATGCTCCTCGAACGTGGGGGCTGGATGTGACGGCACATCTCTCTGCTGAAGAGGGAAAATAGAGAGACAACAAATGCCCAAGCCTTAGTGGAGAGAGCACCCTCCCCAAGTCTATGAGATTAAAGCAATAGATTTTCAAGTAGCCCTTCAGAGTGACTAATTTATATGGATATCAAGGATTCAGTTGGAAAATTTAAAAAAAGTAACTAGGGGAAAATATGGTGCTCTCTAAGTCCCAGTGGTATGCCACATTCATTTTACTAGAGAGTTTATTCTTTAGTACTTTCATGGATTGACATGAGGGAGGAATTCACATGTCAGGACAGATAAAATCTCCCTCCTGCCAAAGGAGTCTATTCAGACATGCATGTTAGTAGGTTGATAACTTATTCTGTATTGCAGAGGACTCAAAGATAGACATTTCTCCTTTTATCTCCATCTCTGCGCTCCCTGCATACTAAAGATATGGGGAAACAGCAAGATACATCTTAACTAGCCCTCTCAGAGAGCAGCGACTTCTCCCAGCCTGTGCCAAGAGATGCAAACTTAAAGGAATAAGGTGTCACACAGACTAATAGCAAACACATTAACAATGTTTATGCGCATAATTTGAGCCCTGTGTGAATATTGTTCAAAAAAATACAAACCCTGGACTTTGTGGTTAATTTTTTGCCAAGGAAAATGCACAGTATTGCAATGCTCTTGTTTCATGTTGCTCTGCTAGAGACATGGAAATAGGTTGAGAAAGATGGGGGACCAGGACAAGTAAAACACGTTGAAGAATCCATCTTTGACATGCTTTTCAAGTACTAATGAAATCTTCATGTTTTTTTGGGAGATAGGCCCATTTTCCTTCTAAAGACTGGGGAATGGAGTCAAACAATTTTACCTCTTGACCAGAGCAGTAGAATTATGTCTGGTCTTCAAAATGTAATTACAATTCAAGAAAGCTTAGTTTTATGCTTAAGCTTATAATCTCCATTTCATATACCATTGATTTTTCTGGGGCTATCAAATTGCATAATTTTAGGGAAACTTGTTATTTAAGAATATTAAATTATGTAAGTGTCATTCTTAAGGAGTCCTGTTTACAAAATGGAGGATAAAGATCCTCCAGAGTGCAGCTCAGAACATCTCTGAATTGCCCATTGGAAGAAGGATTTTTCCCTTTCTCCTTTTTCTTCCAGTGATGATGCTGGGTTAGTATCCTCCTTCACTGGGCACTGTTGGGCTAAACATATGGGTAGGAAATAAATCAGCTTCTGTGATCCTTCTCTCATCCTTCCGACTCAGCTCCCAAAAGCAGATTCTTCTTATTTTTTTAGCAGCTCATATATGTAAATAGAGATTAAAGTGATTTAGAAAGTGTTTTATGTAGATTTGTATACAGACCTAAAATATTTGCCTAGATGTATCTTATCTAAACTTCTTCAGTGATC
Source organism: Climacteris rufus (assembly GCA_013398175.1). Lineage (NCBI taxonomy): Eukaryota > Metazoa > Chordata > Aves > Passeriformes > Climacteridae > Climacteris > Climacteris rufus. The sequence goes on from VZRZ01005254.1 coordinate 37,440, forward strand.
TGAATTTCCCAGGCTTGCATCACGGTTTGTGTAAATTGGTGTTGTTTCACTGTCTTTGAGTGAGCCTATTTACGTCAGCTCTGGAATTAGTCCCCTGTATTCCAGCCAGCACTTAGCTACAAGAGTCAAAGTAACGTGGATATGTACTGTTTTCCTGTTATCTCTAGCCTGTCTATAAACAGAAGCTATTAGAAATATTGTGAGAAAGCTATCTTGTGAGATTTGCTTCCCACTCAAGTGTTTTTAGATGGATATCTGACAAGAATGTGCAGTTCTACCAATCCTCAAACTTAGCATAGTTTTCTTTCTTTAGTAGTACATAATTTTGATTTGCATACCCCAGCTTAGAGCTCTTGTAGTTTCAGAGATCTTCAAACAACACATTTTTCCTTTTGCCTCACTGTTTTCATATATTTCCAAGCTACCTGAATGGAGAAATGTAACACTAGAAAAAAAATCCACATGAAAATTCCACCTATTTTTTTATTCCCCCTATTTTTTTCCCTCTGGGAAACACAGTCTATACTGTGGCCCTTTCTAGAGAATGTTTTCATTCTACCTAAGGTCTGATGCAACAGGCTTCATTTTGGAAGTAATAAGTTTTTCCCAGACAGGACTTAGTGAAGTAATGACTCAGAGGCACAGACAGACAAGTGGGTTGTTTGTTTCATCTTAATTATTTATGTGGTATTATCTCTAACAATAATATATTATGACATATCTTCCAATGAATTCTCCTCTATTTGTGTATCACTTAATGTGAGACTGATTCTTATTAGACTATGAAAAATGACATCTCAACATGGATAATTTTACATAAAAAATTAAGAAATGGTAACATAACTGACCAATTTAAGTTTAATCATACATAATATAAATTCTATATTTGTTTCTTTATTAAAGATTTTTTTCCTGTTGCTATTGACCAACAAATTTTTTTATGTTTTAAGAATATTTTAGACAAAGAGATTTGAGCAAGATGAACTCAAAACTGTGATTTCAGATTTGAATTGTTCTTTTTTCATTGATCTTCCTGTGATTTACAACCATTTCCCATCAAAAAGTTCTCTTCTGCTTTATGTCAACCAAATTTTGGGCGCAGTTTCATCCTTACGGAGAGCACCTGCTTTGTGTCCCTTGTGAAGGAAGATTAGTCTCTTGCTTTGAGAATCTGTTGCCTGTTGACTATCTCCACCACAAAACCAACCAAAGTGTTCTGCATATTTCTAGGTAGAATTGCTTGGAGATTTGTAAAATGATTTTGATCTTGGACCTGAGCCTGTCATTAAAGTGCTTGACTTGCCTTGACCACTGTAATTTTAGAAAGCTGACCCTTCTCCCTTGCAATTTACACAGTGTTTTTAGCCTAATGCAGAATTTCCCTCTTCTGCAGCTGGGAAGAGAATATCCATCATTTCCAGATGTGGACATATGATCCAGGAGGCAATTGAAAGGATTTTGGAATCATATGGTTTGGCTTATGGATTTGGATTGGTCAAGAGAGATTTGCCTGAAATCCTTGAGAGAGTGTGGCACCTCTCTGACTCGGGAGGCATTTTAAAATAAACCCCAAAGTTAAATGCCTTTTAGAGAGAGGCTTAAAACTTCTAAAATATAAATCTCAAATATTTATACGTGGGCTGCAATGGAACAGAAGTTACGACCTCATATGTGAATGTCTAGGATTTGTTTTTTCCGTCCACCAGCCCACCTGGAATGACTTTAGCTTTCAGCTTTACCTCAGGCTGTACCCAGGTTAGCTTCCAGTGACTTATGACTCCATCAATCTGTACAGATATGTGCTGTACTCCTTCAAGGGAAGTAGTTCATCTTCTATATGACTGCAGCCCACCTCTTCCAAAGTTCAAAGAATGCAGGACAATTGCTTATTTGAACGGGCTTCCAGTTAGGATTGAAGATGCTCTCCCTGTCTTCCAATGTGAGTCAGAACTTTCTGGTGAACTTTGACAGATGCAGAAACTTTCAGAGTAATCCATCCCTTCTTGAACTAGAAAGACATGGGATGATGGTGATGAAATATCAGGTGAGATTGCTCAGTGCATTTTAAGGAGCTTTGAACTGGAAATGGATCAATTTAGAGCTCTTTTCTGAAGTCAGAGTAGCACATTTTTTACGATCCATTTCCCATGAACTAACAACCATTCCCTATCCAGCAGACAGTTTACTTGTAGCTATTTTGACTTGCATTATTCCACTTAATGAAGATAAACATAAGTCAGACACAGGAAAGCCACAGAATGAGTATGAACGGGAAGTGTTCCAAGTATTCAGCATTTACTAGGCAAAATTGGCCAGTAATTCTTTTTGCTATTCACTGAGGATAAAAATCCCTGAAAGATAATCATCATCATTGTTTGAACTAATATAACACTTTTATCCATTGGTCTGAGAACACTTCCCAAAAAATTAGCTGGACTGAGAAACAGCCTTGAGATTAGATTAATATTATTTTAAATACCCATTTTTTGGACAGATGAACTCATGTGTCACCTAGAAGTACCATGACTTCTCTTGAGTCACAGAGGTAGAAGAGTACAGATTTCTGACTGTCATTTCTATGATCTCAGGTACATTGAAAAGGATGCTTAATGTTGCTTCTTTGAGCTGCTTAAATTATTCATATTACAGTGACTTTAAGGATGAATATTTTTTCTGCTTATGTGCAGATTTTAAGAAGTTTATTCTTTTTTTTGTTATTGTATGACTGTACACAGGCACACTTCATCCTATAAACTATTAATATATTTAATGTTCAGGATTGTTAGTTGGCAGGTGATTAGCAACCTAGATCCCACGTTATGTCTTGATTGGATTAGTATAACATATTTTGAGCCAAAAAAAGAACTTCAAATATTCAATCCATGCAACACTACCTTTGTGGGAATATAGCCACTTCCCTGGTCAAAATATCTTTCTCTCAAACCTTTATCTGCATGAAAACTACTTCCCTGTATGTTTCCATAGAGCAAATAACAGGATGGCATGAACACGAGTAAAACAAATGTTCTGAGTCAAGTTGGGTGCTCATGGATGCTGCAGTTCACCCAGATTCAGTGGCTGTGCAATTAATAAGTGATGGTGAATGGACTGAAGTAGAGTAACATACTGGAAACAAATCAGTGCACTCACCGCTCCTCATGCTTTTTCTATATGCTATCTTCTTCAGTCATCAGATGACTTCTTAGGGGTATTTTGTTTGTAGGTCCTTGGTTAAAAAGTTTTCTTGTCTTCTCCTGTTCATGTTCCACTAATGACAGTAAGTAGACAGTGATGAGCATACTGAAATCATTTGCCGAGGCAGGCTAAATAGATCATGCCCTTCTGAGCCTTGAATCTATACCCTACAAACAGCACCATATGGTTAATTTTTAAGCCAACTGATCAAGTGTTTAATAAAGCAAAAGCTGGGGGGATGAGGAGGAGAAATGCCATCCATAAAAGCCATTGTTCTGGTGGGCTGCATCTCTTAACCCTTTGTAGTGTCCCAGGAAGAAATCCATGGAGTGGAGCTTTGACTCATAAGACAAAAGAGAGAGATAAAGGTGTGCATCAGCTTGTGGGCCAAATGCATTAAAAAATGTTATTTATGTGTTACAGTGGGATAATTAATGATATATAAATACAGTGAGGAAAACACTGATCTGGGGATTAGGGTCTCAAGGCTTTATTCCTGCTTCTGCCATATCTGTCTGTCTGACCTTGAGCACTTAAATTTCCTCTTCTATTTTATCCACACATCTCCAGGCTAAGGCACCTGCAGAGCATAACCTTGTTGATCAGGGTGTCTCCTTCCAAAAATGTATTTACAGATTATGCCCCCACAATTTATACAACCTTGTCCTGAATTGAGACAATTGGGTTCTTTGAATTACAGCATCACACGTGCGGACATAGAACTGGAATAATTTAATGGGGCAGGCCTCAGTGCTTTATTTAGGTAGCTCACAAATACCTCTTGATTTTTTTCACATAAAGTTAGATTTGAAGCAGATGATCAAAATTTATTTATTCATGCATTCAAACAAGACAGCATTGTAACTGAGAAAGCTTAAAGTCTCGTGTTTAAAAAAAAAAAAGCAACGATGCTATTTGGGAAATGAAGTCTTCTGCAGAAAAAATACCCACACAACAACAAAACAGTCTTTCAACTCCTGTGTTTTTGGATTATAGTGTGCCATCTTTAGTATTTATTTCCCTAAAAGCTTGCCTTTTTTAAACAGATGTATACTTCCTTCATTGGTGTTTATTTAAAACCCTGCCAATGTATCTGAAATCAGTGCATACTGAATGTTGATGCACCACCTTGCCTAATTGACTTAGCTGGAAAATAAACAGTGAAAGGCTATTTTAGCGGCAAACTGGTTGATACAGCTACTCATTACCTACGTTTATCTATGTACCACACAAGCAGACAAGCACCTGATAGTATGGACACAAGATTGTTGCATGTTTTCTGCAGTCATTAGGATTTTAGGGACAAACTTGATATTGGTGTCAGTGTCACCCTTTGAATCAAAATATGACATTTTTATCTTTGCTGCCCTAAAACCTTGATAACATCTCTATAATGTCATCAGAACCCTGAGAACTTATTAAAAGTTATTTTAAAAACAATAGGCTCCTGAATATTCACAGTAAATAAGGATTATAAGGCTATTCACGCAATGTGAATAATTTGCTGCTAATAATATTGACACTCAATCTGTCTGCAAAATGTCTCTGTTAGCAGGAAACAATCATGCTGGGAGGTGTTAGGAAGACTTTGCAGTGGAGTGGTAGAATGAAGTAATTAAGAACTGACTGGAAAATACATTAGAAGTTTGAAAATTTTATTTTATTAGAAAATAAATAATAATGTATTATTATAGAGAAAAATAGCTTTCTGCTAGTTTTGCTTTCAAGCAAAAATATGTTGCTTTACCAAAAGAGACACAACTTGGAACATACTGTTTGAAAAAAGTCAGAGAAATAAAATAATCTTTTACCAAAAGAGACACAACTTGGAACATATTGTTTGAAAAAAGTCAGAGAAATAAAATAATCTTTTACCAAAAGAGACACAACTTGGAACATATTGTTTGAAAAAAGTCAGAGAAATAAAATAATCTAACAGAAAAAAATATAAAAGGAAATTTTTGACCATGGTGGTACTGATCACTGAACTGGGACATGAGGAAACTGGATGAAGTTTTTTAGGAAGAATTGAGAAAGAAAGGTTTTAGTAGAAAGGAAAAAATTACTCCTAAGGAAATTGATAATTCAGTTTCATGTAGGATGTGCTCTTTTCACACAATCTTTACCTAGGACATTATCTTTTGTTCAACTTTTCACCAAATGCAAAGATTATTCCTGGGAAAATATTTACCAGATGAAAATGACCATTTTCATTGGAGTTGGGTTGGGAACTGATACATCTCTTTGAAGGAATACTTTGGGGTTTTGCATTAAAGATTTTCTATCACATATTTCAGAAGTTAATATTTATTTTTGTTAATTTAACAAAAAGCTTGTTCCTCTGAAGATTTTTTTAAGCTCTTATCCATCATATCAGGGTATTAAATGGCTACAGATTTTTTCCATTGATATAAAAGTGTCTTAGTGTATTTATGCTATATATGTCCTTTATTAGAATTGGATTTTTATACCATATCATTAAAAAAGAATATAAAAATAATAAAATGACAAAAGATTGATTTTCCATATGTCTTTGGTCAGGAGGAATTTTTAACTTTAAAATAGTATATCAAAAATAGAACACAGTATAGAAGAGCCTTTGGGTTAGACTTGATATGAAAGAAGCTGGTTTTGTTATCATTTTAGTGTATTTTTAAAACAATAGCTTTCTGTGTGTTACTGAATGTGACTCAGATTTTCTTTCTGAATAATTTTCTGTTGCTTTTATTTTTATTAACTTTCCCTGATAAAATTTTTCATTATCAAAATAATCATTAAGTGTTATGACATTAAGTGCTACAGACAATTTAGTTGTTTTTTTGTTTTTTTGTTTTTTTTTTTAAAGATTATCCAGTTTGGCATGTTCTGTAATTGCTTTTACTCCCTTACTGACACCATTCTACTTATTATAGTGAATTAGGAGATTTTTAATGGTTCATGATAGATACTGAAAGATAGATTCTGAGAGGTAAATACATGCTTTGTCAGACAAAATAAAATCCATGTCCTAGAATGTCATTTCTAAGCCATACTGATAGTTGGACTTATTGTGTGTATTACATACATGATAAATAAAAGAATGGAATCAGAAGAACAGGAAGAATTTTGTACTCTCAATATAAGTTCTCTAGAGCTTAGAACTTGGACAGAACAATCAGAGCCTAGAAAACCTTCCTAGTTATAAGCTAAAAGGCAAGAAAGTCTTGGGTTAAGCCAAGAAGAGGAATAGAAGGCTTTGCTGAACAGAATGACACTCTTGAGAAGTTTAAATTTTTGATGATCATCATATGATGAGCTGAAAAGGCTGAGAGCTGCTGGCTTCAGAGCCATCTCTTCTGAGCTGAATGGCTGCTCTGAAGATATACCTATGTTTGAAACTTGCTTTGAACACATGGGCATGTTGCTGCCAGATAGGAGAAAATTGGATCCCATCAGGAAATGACCAGTGTGAGAGAAGGTTATGAGTTTATTAACCTGATGAATAAAAAAGTAAATATTTGGTGTAAAACCTGTCAGAGATTACACTTGTAAAACTTCTAATTCAGCTATTTCCTCTTATAGCTGTCAAAATATGTCTTGGATAAGTTAATACAATGTTACACACTGCAGAAGCTTTTGCTCTAACCTGAAGTTCAATCATTTCTTAGAGCAATTTTTTTTCCTTCCTCACCAACTTGTCTTATCAACAGCCTACCTTTGTGTCTGCAGACTGCCTTCTCAACTCTTTATTTCCATAGCTATAACCTTTGCACTCTGTTTTCAAAATGATTTCAAAATGCTTAAAACTGATTCTTAAAACAATAGCAACCAATGGACCTCAGGAATGAGTTTTGCTCATGGGCTGGAGTCTCAGTGGTGTCTCTGCAGCCTGTCTCCTCTGTTTAAGAGAATTTCTGGAGAAGACAAGGGAGGGAATCACGGCCCTGATACAAATTTAAACTGAAGGAGGCAATAGATGGAAAAGTAGCAGTCAGCTCCCACCTTTGCTACCCTCATGTGAGTCAAATGACAACATTTTATTATGAAAATTGAAGATATTGGACAACCTTTGCCTGCAAAAATTTCAGCACTGAGGAAATAAAATAGAAAAGAGCCGGAGAAATTTTTTAAATTTAAAACTAAGTAGGCCATATTAAAGTATCTCCCTTTCTCTTACTAACTCTTTGCCCTCCAGATGAAGAAGGATTTAGCTCATACATTTCAAAAAAAGTCACCTCTCTGTAACCTACAGTTCATTCAATCAAGGCTTAGCGTAAATAATCAGTATGGAAAACACCAATCAGCTTTGGAGAGCCCCTGGATTTAGAAGGAACTCACTGCTCATGTCTGTGCAACTCCTCTGGGAAGCAGGAAAAGGAGTATGTGTCTTGATTTACACTGCCCTATTTCTCGGCTCGGCCAGCATCTCTACTCTGTCCACTTCACTACCGTCAGATGCTGGGAGACAAGCATATGGTGTTTACTTCTCTGACTGACATCTCTCTGGTTTTCCTCGCTCCTCGAGAGAATCCTCTCTTGCCAAGTCAATTTGCAAGGGCTTGGATGTAGCCATGGCCCTCTGGTCGGGATCCAAACTATTCCTCATTTTCCCTTGGCAAATGTCAGTAGAGGACAACCTCCCTCCTCCTTACAGTATCAGGAGGGAAACTCAAATGCAAAGAACAGACTGACCCTTTTGTACCTCATTTGTGTGGGGTTGTACAAAGATGCCACCCAGAGTCTGTGGCAGCTCCTTGTGCTGATCCTGGGGGCTGGAGGGGAGCGGAGCAGCTGAGGTCTCACGTGAGGGACCAAAAGGAAAGCCTTGCCAAGGGCTGTGGACAGTCGCTGCTGCTGCTGCTGCAGCTGCTGAAGGCTGAAATGAAGAAGAGATGCCAAGCAAAGGATTTACATTTGCTGTGGTTTGTGAAGCTTAAATGGCGTTTGGCTTGGGAGTGGTTTTAATATCACACAGAGTCCTGCTCCCCACTTGGAAACACAAGCTGGGCATGATTTGGGATGAAAATTTGAAAAAAACCAACAAAACACACACACAAAAACTCCAGCCTCTTTTGAGATCAACTTCTTGTGCTTTATTCCTTTTAATTTTCTCCTTCTGTCTCCTCCCTCCCCGGTTTTCCTCCCTCCCTCCTTCCAACACTTTGATCTGGTGGCAAGGGCATCTTTATCACTCTTATCAGGTCCCCAGTTCTTGGCTGTCCTTTTGAAGTGTGACTTCCTGCACCCAGTGTTCAAGAAAGGATACTGGGCATTGCAGGTTTCCTGTTGCTTTTGCTCTGTATCTCCAAGTTTGCTTTGCTTTCCTTCCTGTTTTTCTGTTTCATTTGTTTGTGCTTCCCTTCACTGTCCAAATCTGCCTCTCTCCCTTTGACAGGTTCCCCCTCACTTGTAGATCATTATCACTCAACTATTTTTCTTCTCCAAAATCTCCCTGTGATTATTCCCTTTTCTCTACTGTGCCTCATCCTTTCTGTCCTTTCTTCCTTCCTTCCTTATTTCATCTATTTGTTGAGATTTTTTTCCCAACTGATTAGTTTTGACACATGTTTTCTGTTCTTTCTAAGATGTTCCTTAGAGTTGTTTTAGACCCTTGACTGAACTGGAGAAAAGCTTGAAAATGAACGAGAAGATCCTTTGGGATTTTGTCCAAAGAATACTGGAGTTAGAAGCAACACTAATTGACTCAATGGGATTTAGGGTGAACTCCCTGTTCCTTCTTTCAGCAAATCTCCCAAATGTTTGCTGGTCTTTCAAGATCTCTTCTGATGGCAGTTTACAATCTTTGACACATTATTAGTTTGAAGGAAAATCTTCATGAAAGTTTTTATTTTTTTTATTATTTTTAGTAAGAAAAAGAAGGCTCTGAAGAGATATTTAGCCTTCACAACAAATAAATGTAATTCCATATTTCACTACAGGCTCTAAATCCGTGTTGGGATTTTCCAGATCTATGATGTATGAAATAATTCAGATGGTAAAACATTATTCAGGGGCTTCCCAATTATTCCCACAATACCTGTTTGGGGGACTGAATAGCGCTGAGGCTGTTTTCTCTGCTTTTAAGCAGGTTTTTGCTTTCCATGGGGAGATGATGGTTCAGTTAAGAAACCCCACAGCCATGAGTTTAGACTTTCTCATGCACCAGCACTATCTGAGTGCATCCAGGCACAGGAGGAGTGAGGAAAACTTAATTTCAGCCACAATGCTGATCTTTGGCAAACGAGTGGTTTTACGGTGCTTCATGCAGCTCTGTTATTTATTTATTTATTCTTACAGATCCAGCACAGTGACTTAATGGGTGAGTTGGGCTATCACATTAACTCCTCCATCCAGCTGGGCACAGATTTGCATCCTGCTGCCACTGGGCAGAGTAGGATCTGAGCTTGCTTGCTGGGTACAGTGTAGCTCTCATACCCAGCTGAGCTGTAGCTTACCAGGGGATACTTCCCCTCTTGGAGATACAAATGGCAGCTGCTTTAGGCAATAGGAGATGGCCTTGGCATATCCCTGCTCTGTCAGGGAGCATACTGTACTTTGCTCTCACCAGATGCTCATGGTGTGTTATCATCCCATTTTCACTCTAGGAATCACTGTCTGAAAAATCACTGGGAAGGCTGGGGGGAAAGTGAATACATATTTTATAACATAAGTTTTTTGCAGTATTTACAATCTGATCTGAACCAAAATCCTCCTATCCTAAGATGACTTTCTTCCAAACTTTTCTGTGTTATTTCATTCCGGTAAATAGACATACCTGTTACCATGAGCGTATCAAGTCTTTGCCTCTCCCTGGTTTTTAGAAAGAAAAAACAGTCAGAGAATAATTCGAGAAAGTTTTTTTCATTTCATTTAGTTATTATTAAACTGTAGGAATACAAGTGCAGAACAAGAAGGGAAAATAAAGAGAAATGAGAAAAAATGAAAAATTAAAATGGGATCAAATCTTCAAATTTCAGCTCAAATCTTTTCCCTCCTTTGATAGTTCACAGAGCCCATGAGGACTTGTTCTGTAAGATAACATAATCAGCATGGAGGGAAGCTGCAAGATTTTGGGTTATAAATGGGAAGGTGGATTGCTGCCTCTGCACAGGGTGTTTTCAGGCGTTGAGCCTTTTCTGTTGTTTTTGTAGCTGTGTGGCAGCGCAAGACAAAAGGGGACACTGCAGCTCTCGAGCTTTCAGGACTGGGGGCTGAGGAGGAAAGGAGAGAAGAGCATGATTGATGGAGTTCTGGTTGGCTTATAAAGGGCAGCCGGGAGTGCAGGGAAATAATCAGGGAAAAGGGCGTCCCGTACTGGCGCTCTCAGAGGGGAGAAATGAATCCTGCACCTCTGCATTATTAAGTTGTCAGGCGGGCTGATGATGAAAATCTGAAGGTCAGGCATAACAAGAAGCACCTTATGGGGGGATCATGACCTTTCTGGAAGTGCTACACTCATGTTTATCTGCACCTAACCCTTATCCGCAATTCTTCATTTGATAAGAACATTGGGAGAAGGGATGGGGAAGGGGGGGAAGGGAGAGGGAAGTCCTCATCATATGTATAAACAGTGTGTGAAATTAGGCTTCCTGTGAAACTGATTGTGGATGCTCAATTCACAGTGAAAGATAATAAACCAAAAGGACACACGAGGGATGCAGGCAGAAATTGTTCACTACAGTGGAACTCAATAAAGGGAACAAGAGCTTTCCTAAATGACAAATTTGGTACAGCAGTGCTAAAATCAGGATTCTCCCTGGCACCACTGCAGCAATTTGCTCTCAGCTCTACCACTTTTTATTTACTTTGGAAGTCCTAATAATATTAGAGAGTGGCTTTTTCATCTATTTATTTATTTATTTCTCCGCAGCAATGTTTATTCTTTAACTGCTTACTTTAAACCAAAGAGTCAAGGTGAAGGACAATGAAACGTTGGATTCCAATTGATTTTTCGTCTTTAGTTTCCATATCAGAAATGAGTATAAATATAAATATATTCCAGGGTTAGATGCCTGTCCTGTGCGTGTCTTATTGACTGCTTTAATAAATGTCATGACCCCTCCTGCACGTGCAAGCACACACAGGCTCACACATGCTCGCAATCAAAGAGGTAGAGGCACTGCTTGGGTATAAATGCAGTAATGATGGCAGTCACACAGAAAATATTCCAAACCTAAATCTGCTCTAAGAACGTGCTAATAAGCTTTTTATTTCACCCCAATTTACAGCATCTTGATTGTGCTTTTCAAATCCGTGAAGTATTTAAAGCATGACAAAGTACACTTGTGGAAAAGTGAAGTCAAACAAGACTTAATAATTATTGCAGTATATTCACTTTTCATGCATAATCCTTTAAATTAGCTATACAATATATCACCTCTACTACCACTAGAGGCTAATGCACCTCTATTGAAAGCTATGTTAAGTAAAATTATGTCCTATCTGGAAAAGGCACATAACCTTCCAAAATATTTAATGGCAGTAGGTTCTGATCCTGTAATTTTTGCATACTCAAGTAGCCTCATTAGCCTTGATTTTCTTACATCAATGGACAATAACCTATTAACTTTAATGGATTTACTAATACACACTGATGTGAGATCAGAATCAGTACCTTTGGGACATCTTATTTAAGGATTACCAGAACAGCAGGAAAAGAGATTTAATATACAAACTAATGAATACTTTTATTAGATTAATTGTGTGATACTGGAACCCATCAACTGCCTTTAAAATGACTTTTTAATGAACAGGTGACACTGAAAAATACTATATTGTCGATACAGCACGTAATGAACAATGAACCTCCTGTATCACATAAAAATGAAAGAAAGGGTTTCCATTTCTACTGCTTAAGTGATCCAATTTATCTATTTTTACTCTTCTTCTCTCCCATGTTCTTCCTATTGCTGGGGTTTACAGATCACTTTTCATATTCTATTAAAAAAATCAACTAATAACACCTGAGCTTTGTGTAGCGACTTCCAACTTCCAATCTGATCCACAGTGGAGGCGGATACAACTTATTGCTAAGGAAATGAGGGCATGGGAGATGAAGCAAGTTCTCTAGACTGGTGACAGACCCTAGGTCATCTGGAGTTAAATCAGACAGCCTCCCTATTTTTAACTTTTTTCTATGGCTAAAACAATATTCTATTAGAAGGCTGGTGCTAAACCATAATCGGGGTTTCAGTCTAAGCTTTGGGATGGATTTGGTGAAGTACAGTAATATGGCCTCAGCAATAATCCTCATGGAGCACTATTAGCAAGAGCAAGGGATGTAGAAGGCAGGTTTCATCTTAGCTCCATTGCAAATCCCTTTTGGCTACCAATATTTGCAGGAACTTTGAATGTGAAAACCCATGGGGGTGTAAAAATACACTTTGAAGGTCATTGTGTGGGAAGATTTGCCCCCAAGCAACAAAGCCCATGAACCATTCCACTTTTTCCACTCAATGGCAAACCTCACATTTCAAGGGAAGTGGGAATTGCTAGGAGATTTGCCTTTCTAAACCATCTCGCCATTCCCAAAACTTTGCCTTCATAAGCAAGCCTCTACATCACACTGTGATGTGATCATCATGGCAAAATAAATGTGTCTCAGCTCATGTGTATTCGCTCAATATTGTACTTGTTTGTTCTGTATAACGTGAGCCTCCCAAAACACTGCTTGGAAGGAAAAGCCAAACACAAGGAACTGTACAGAATTTTCCAAGCTTTGTTCTTTGTAGAACCACACATAGATTACTTCACCCTTTTCTGTGGTGGGGGCCTCCAATTTAAGTCCCTTTCTGCTAACCAACCGTCATTTCTGTGAACTTCAGCATCTGTGAGACTTGTGAGAGATTTTATTATCTTTTGAGACTTTTTTCCTCCTCCTCCTGTCATCAAAATTGAAACTGGCTGATAAATGAGACGGAGAGGCATGATCTCATAACATGGTTTGTTAGAAATAGAAGCTAACAGATAATCTGTGTAAAAGCTGGTGGCCAAATCAGATTTTCCTACAGATTTCAGAATTGCATTCTTTTATATGTTTATACGACACATTCTTGTTATTGCTTACCTTAAAATATCATGCCAGATATTACTAGAAGTCAGATGGTGAGGCTTTTTTAACTCCTTTTTTTTTTCTTTTGTATTACATCGTAATATTGATATGACTTAGGAAGGGCTTGGCTGTCGTATCCACTCTGACAGCATCTTATGAAAAAATGTGGAGCCAATAAGGCAGAGTAAGATAAAAACCTACAACCAACACATCCCCAAATAGAGAGAGCTTGATTTTATGAAGTACAAAGGACAAAAGTAATGAAAAAACAATAGTTGCTAATTAGATGTGGTAAGTCCTACAGTAGATCTTAAACCTAATGAGTCTGAGGTAAGGAATAAAGAAGCCTTTTTCTTCACAGCATCCAAAAGAATGAGCGATGATTTCCAGTTGAACTCCTCTAAAGTCAGATCTGGCCAGAACTCGGTGGGCAAATTTGCCTCACATAATGAATTATTTTTAGGCCAAATGCAGCTTTCATTGAAGCCAATGAAAATATTTTCATTGTCGTCAACAGATTTTGATTCAGGGATCCCTATCTAGTAAGCTATATAAGGTTTTGGACAATCAAAGAAAGGACATTTATATGGTTCTTTGTAGTGGCTTTGAAACTCTTTTACAGATCACTAAAATCAGCTCTATTTTCTGATCAAACCCAAGGTTTTGGAGCCTATTAGTCAATAGCATGGACTGAAACTTTTTATAGTGTCCAAAAACAGTACTAAATACATTTAAAAATAGCTCCTGAAAAAGGTGTGCCACCTAGCATTTCCACTGTTATTTTTCATCTGCACAAAGCATGACTATATTGCTCTAGTGATGACTATTTTTACTCTTTGTTTACAAAGCCTGCATTTTAAACTGTGATAATCTCCTAAACCCTATGCAAGCCTCAGAGGGCTGAAAGCTGGCATGGGAGATGCCAACCCAGGTGTGGTGCTCTCTTCAAAGCATGACGGAAGTCATGGCTGAGTTACAGGGTGGCAGATGTACACAAGTCGCTTGGCCAAGTTGCAGCTAAAAATGGCTTTAATATCAAAACATGACAGTTTACAAGCAGGCAGTTAATCCTTCACATGGGCCAAGTGCCTGTTGTGAGTGAGGAAGGGCAAACCTGATAGAAGAGACTTTTATTTCTCACCCATTTCTTACACAAAAATAAAGAAAAATCCCATCTGTTCCTTGTTGCACCTTCTTGTGTCTTTAGTCTCCTCATCTCCAGCCTTCCCATTACCCTTGCAAGTCCATTTCTTATCTCCCATAATGTCTATCCTTGTTGATGGTGTTTCCACGCACATGGTTGTTCCTAGTTTAACTTTTCAAGGAGTCAGTAACTACTGTTTGTATTATGGTGTTCATTACAGAGGTGTCTTTTACACTGTGATCTCACTCTTGGAAACCTGTGACCTTGGTTATTTTCTTTTTTTTTTTGGTTGATTTTCCTCAGTCAACAAAACTGTATAAATACATTTAATTTGTGCATAGGGTTTAATTCTATACATCTCTTCCAGGAAACTAAACATCAAAAAGGACAAGAATATTTAAGACTGTGTTGTCTTTTGAGTTCCCATGATACATAATGTCTACGATTCTTATCTGTATGGAGAAAGTTTTCTATCATGGTTTGTGTATTGGATAAATGCATATAAGTGAGGGTGACCACAGGCTGTAAATTAATAAAAGATATGTACTTAATCTAGTCAGTCACCTGTATGTTGGGTCAATGACCAGCATTTTTTTTAGGGAGTAGCCTCTCACCTTGGAAAGTGGTTTGTCTGTTTCCATCTGGTGTTCTCTTCCAGCATGTGCAATAAGAACAACTCTTGTAAGGAAAATCAACAGGAAGTTTTCTGCTGGAGACAACTTTCATTTGGGTTACAAGTATCCTGGAAAACATAAACTGAATGTTGGATTTTCTGGGGACAATTTAAGGCCTTTCAGGCAGTAGTTTAGGACTCGATGTGAAAATGACTTTTGGGTTCTAGGAATCTGAAATTGTTTCAGTGGAAGTGTGTTTTAAATTGTAAGGTCCTGGTATAGAAACTCCTGGACCAATCCTGAGATTTTGGGAGTGCACATGTGGGCAGTATTAGAACATTAGGCTAAAGATGATTCTAACAAAAAAAGATTAATTTTACATCCATGATGTGGTGACTTTACCTGGATTTGTCAATCTATTTGGCTATGGCACACAGAAATCTTGTGTCATTTTTCTATATAACTTCCATCACTTCTTTCCTAAATGAGCTACAATATTAACTGTGTCTTTTTTTCCTCATGTCACTTCCATGATGAGAACCACGGTTCCAGTTAGTGGCAGTGCTGGGATTAGAATTTGATGTTGTGTCATGCAGAGATTGACATGAATACCAAAGAGAGGAAATCTGGATTAGATATAAGCAAATGTAAACAGAGACTAAAGCAAAAACTACTCTAAAATCACACTCATTCCTTCAGATTATATTCATCAGAAATGCATCTGACTTTAGATTATAGTATATATGAACACTGGAATTTTTACAAAATCATCTCATGAGAGAAAATTAGTTGCTGGCCATCTTTAGAGAAGTGGAAGAGTTTAAACAGTATTTCATTACAGTGCTTTTACTGAGCATTATTTTTACTATGGAAACTCCTTTAGAATTAATGAGAATTGATTTCAGTGGCCTTTGACATATTACTGAAAATAATACAGCAAAATACAACCTTTTCCCTCTTACCGCTACGCAAAGGCTTAAACTGGGAAAGCAGTTTACAATGGTGCACCCATGTCAGGCTTTATTCAAAAGATTTTACGCTTGATAACATCTGAGCCATAGGAGCTGTATGTGGGGTTTAGCATCTTAGCAGCTGCAATTCTTAATCCTGATTCCATTGCCTCCATATTAAAAGCTCCATGGTCACAGAACAGCAGCTTTGGCCGTTCCACATTGTCATTCATTCCTGTCCCCCATACGCGTGCCTGCCCATATAGGAAAATGAGTTTACAACCGACTACGCCTATGGGACTCCCGGAGGCATACAATGCAGGAGCCTTTACTAGTGGTGGATGGCCCTCAAAAGGTTTGAAAGTTTGGTAAGTACATCCTTAACCAAACTCTTTTGACCTTTATTCAGATTTGTTTTTGGAGAAGGGCAAAGGGTTGGGCCAATTCTTGTTTCACCCAACTGGCTTGTCCATCTGAGGGCTATAATTAATCACTGAATCGCAGCCATACTTTGTTTTGGAGGTTGGGTCCCAATCCAGCAGGGCACTAAACTTTAAGCACATGACTAATTCTTTAAAGTCAAAGGGATTACTCATGTGCTGAAAGTCAGCTGCATATTGAAGTAGTTTTCTAGATCAGGCCTTGAGGAGTTAGGGAAAGTTTATATTTATTGAACAGCACCACCAAGTTCCTTAGTTTCCCTTGGAGCCACTTTAGTTCTCCTTGTTGCCTGGGAATTTTCTTTACAGTAGTGGTGCAAAGAGGCAGTGAAGTACAGTTTGGAGCAGGACTTCATCCTCTTGTTAAGTGTGGGATGGAGAACTTAGAGTTCAGTTTTGTAGGCTTTTGAAAAAAGAGGTAGATTCAGAATCTGGCCACCTTCAAAATTAGGGAAGTTTCCTATTTATGCTCTGTTTCATCTGAACTTGACATACAAGTATTTTATGTTGTCATGCATTTATTTCTTGATGTGAAGTTGCTTTATCATCTCAGAAAATATAAAGACATAAAAAAATCAGTATCCAAGAAAAACAAGAGAAATCACTTGTCTGGATCTTTTGCAATAAGTGATCTTGTTACTTCATGTCTAATTCTCATCTTGCTCAAACAATTAGTGACAGCAGTTTTACACCACTTGAGGATTTGTCTCCTTAAGAACAAACAGGCCTCACAAATACGCTTCTTGCATTGTAAAATGCAGAGGCAAGTGAACTGAAGCATGTCCCACAGGCTGAAATCTCCCAAGAAAACGTGCAACACTAATTTAAAAAACAATAAATAAAAAATCCTGTCTTTTTTAAATGAAACTAAGATCTTCTGAGGGTATGTCAAGGGTTTTATTACCGGTTCTATGTAATAAAGTAATTGTGTAATTAGTAATACATTTGTCACTCCTTTACTGAAGAAAAAGTAAAACATGTACCGCTTTTGTGTAAATCTTGACAGTGGTGATTTTTTTCCTGAGAATTATACCATTATATCATAAAAGTGTCAAGGCATGAGTTTACTGTTCCTACTAATATTCTAAAATATTCTCTTAGGCTGACATCTCTGTCAATTAAAATTAAACAAAATTGCATTCTGCCATATACACTTCAAATAGGAAGTTTCAAGTTTATGGCTGTTCTTTGAATTGATTTTTAAGATGGCATCTGTAAAACTTGGCTAGTACAAGATGAGGTAGGATGTAGTTAAGGTTCAGTCAATTTTAAAAATGTTTTAAAGATCGTAAATTGACAACTGAAATAGACTGAACATCCTTGGGATTTTTGGGCTGTCAAATATAAATCCATTTTTTTTAAAAAACAGAGCTCTTGCAAACTGAAAATTTTATGAAAACATGTTCTTCCCTCTCCCCCTTCTCCTCCCCCTCCACGCCCCC
>VZRZ01005254.1:62964-77874 GCA_013398175.1 Climacteris rufus
TTTTTTTGCAAATACTATATGCCCACAATTAAATTAAGCCCTATATATGGGGTTTTTTTTCACCATGTAATTTAATGGAAGCAAAATCCATCTGCAAAGTTGATTTTGGACACATATTCACATTTTTTGGAGCTGAAGCAGGTCTGGTTGCTAATAAATTTTAGGGAGAAAGAGGGGTGCTGGCTCTCCATCCTGGATGAGATACTTATGATGCAAACCTGTGACAAAATGTGGGTTAGTGTTGTGTTGCCGTGGCCACATAGCTTTTACCTTGTGCGGTGACCAAGCCCACCTAACCATATTGTATCACATTTTCAGCCCTCAGATGCTTTTGGTAAGATGATAATTGGAAAAAAAAAGAGCGATGTACCCATATTTTATTTAGCAAATATCATGTTTTGGAGACATCTTGAGTGTTTCTGGCAAAGGACACAGTTGGTCGTGTTTTCAGTTGGATGAAAAAAGTGTGTTGAGGTTTGCACCAGCTACAGATGATTTCCTTGTAGTGCTAATCATAATGGAGAAACAGGCAAAGGGAAAAGAAATGTAAAGACTGTGCCGGGAAATAAAACAAAGGTATTATAAAATGAAGCTTGATGAGATATCTCGAGAGGTCTCCCTGCAGTTTGCAGAAACAAAAGAAGTTTGAGTAGGGACAAGCAGCTATTTTGTTACTTTTTAATGAAAATAAAGATAAAGAAAAGAAAATGAATGCTCCCAAGGACACATATTCTTGGCTATTACAACAGGGAGCCCTTTTCCATGTAGAATGAGGTTTCTGTTTTGTAACAGCAACCGTGGCTAACTGCGCTAGAAAGGGAAGATGACTCCAACTGGAATTTGACTAGATCCATAAAGTTGCCACTATTGTACTTCTATGTGAAACATGATCTTTGAAATTACAAATCAACAGTCTCCGATGTCACAACTTTTCCATAAACAACAATTTTGGCAGTAAAGTACTGGTGCTGGAGGGTAGACATTCAATGTCTTAGAGGAGCTGTGCATAATCTTGTGAAACGTCTGTGTTTTTATCCAGTTCTTTTCTTAAGGATCCAGTGGAGCTAAATAAGTGATCCAGTCTAGCACACGACTGATGTTGCATGGGCTAATGATGCCACAGCATGAAGCAGAATGGATGAAGGCAACTGTAGCATTTAAGCTCTGTGCGCAGTTTGGGTAGAGAAGAAAGAACATCTGAAGTGCAAACTCTTAATTCACATTTAATACAAATCCTTCAGCTTCCCTACACAAACAGGTACAGTAGAGGACCATCATCTCCTGTCCTAGCTAAGATGTCTCTAATGAAGGCAACAGTTTTTCTTCTTCTTCAGCTCAGATGCCTCTTACACTGAATAACTGCACGTCACTGTACTTGGAGATCAGACAACTTCAGTAATATTTAATGAAAATGCTTCACTCAGGTGTTTACTTTCCTGAAAAATTGTAGATGAAAGTTATAATTGTATTTTAAGTTGTAAAAAACACGGAACATTGAAATTGTGCAGATATGTGCTTTTGGAACAAAACCAGTGCTTTCACTTTTATGAACTTTTGCTTCACTTTCTTCTATTAACACGTAATGATTTCAATAGTTCATTTTCATTTTCACATTATCTGTGGGGAAAAAAAAGAAAAAGGAAATATTAGAGGTGTTACAAGTGTTAAATGTACAGCTTATAATCATTCCATTTTTCACTTTTAGCATATCTCATTAAGCAAGTATGAAACTTCTGGAAAATAAAAATATTTGAGACATTTGTGAGCTGAGGCTAATTATTGTTTTCAGTAAAAATGACTGACCACATTCCTCTCTTTTTTCCTGGTCTTTAATGCCATGCTTTTGTGGGATGATGTGGGAGAGTTATTTGTATTTATTTTTCTGTTTCTGTCATCTGTAGCTGAAGATCAAAAAATCTGACTTGAGATGTTCAGGACACTAATCCAGGTGAACTTTGAAACACTGGGATGTGAACCAAGTGTGCATTCAAATGGTGGATTCACATCATCATCCAAGTGGGATGAAAGGCATTTGCCACAAAGGTCTTCAAACATGGGGCAGAAACAGATTTTACTGTTGCTGTGTTCTGATTTTCTTTTTGTTTTCTTTTGACTTGAAACTCCAAAATAAAACAATTACTAAAAAGTCAGTGTTTTCTTCTAGCTGCTGGTAAATACTTATCGAATCTTTCTTTGGGGTCAGTGATTTTTCATATGTCTTAGTACACGATGGAATTATTTAATTACTTTTGCTAGCAAGTTTACAGACAACTATATCCCCATCATACTGCATATCCTCAAATAAGATTATTTACAATCCAATCTAAGGAGTGCTGACTGGTGTCATTGGAAGCTAAAGCTGCATCAGCATTTAAATTTCTACTTTTCTGGGC
Organism: Climacteris rufus; assembly: GCA_013398175.1. Taxonomy (NCBI): domain Eukaryota; kingdom Metazoa; phylum Chordata; class Aves; order Passeriformes; family Climacteridae; genus Climacteris; species Climacteris rufus. Next base: position 65,358 of record VZRZ01005254.1, read on the forward strand.
AAAAACCCAACTGGCTGATTCAATTAAACTCTTTATGTTATATATTATCCAGAAGTTCACAATCTGAAGTGATTCTCAGAGTCTGAAGCCATGCCTTTATGATTGCAATTTGGTAGCAAGACAATTTCCGAGGACTGTTTTACTTGAACTGCAATGAAAATGTCAGGACATAACACACTTTCTGATGTGGATTTTATGAAAGGCACTCCAAAATCAACCATTATTTCAAGCACAAGCAATAAATAACCTTCATTATTCATTAGAGTGTATATATGCATTTGTGTTTGCAAATACGGTGGTTTCCTGAGCAAAGAACCCTTTAATCAAAAGACCCTTCACTCATTTAAGGAGGTAACAAATGGGTAGGCAGGAGGCACGGAAAAAGACACTCTGTTTAATCGGTAATGGAGATAATCTATAGAGTTCCTGCAATACAAGTAGTCCATCTTCCAGGCATAAACTTTAGATAAGGCATAGGATGTGGAAAGATTCATGCAATATTGTGAAGCTACTTTTCATAACAGTCATTTGGATGAATTTTGTTTATGGTCTATATTGAACAAAGAGAATAGACCTTTCCCATAATCCATAAATCACGGTCCTCCTGAAGGATGTCTGCAGTGGGGCTCCACTATTACTATTCACAAGAACATTAACACTGCTGAAATAGTCTTTGTGAATTTACTGCTATTTACCTGTTCAGATTAGGGACTGATGCACCTCTGCAAACAGCTGATATGATGTGCCAGACCTGCAGCAACTCCTTCCATCTTCAACCACTATATAAGAGTGCTAGAAAGCAGCTTCTACACACTGATTCCATTTGCATGAGGGCTTTTTTTCCTTCTTTTTAATGAATCTTCAAAAAAATTATTCTGAAAGAAAATGACAATTTTTTTTTCTAGCAATTCAGAAGGAAAAATTCTGGTTTCTAGAACTGGCTTTGTTTTGACAAACTCAAAATATTTTTCAATTCTAAATGATTTTATTTTGGAGGGTTAAAAATTAAATTGGAGGATATCTTGAATGAAAACAAGCTGAGTGTTCACTCTAAGAGAGACTGAGATGCTGTTTTTCATTGTTTCTTGGGGTTTCATGCGGGAGGGTATTTGTATAATGAAATCTCTGGGCTTGGTGAGAGGTGAAATTGGGGATAACTCTGCTAGGAATGGCTTTTTTATAGTTATTTTAGAAAATGGAAAAAAGATATATCAAACTGTAATGACAAACAATTTCAAACAGAGGTGTTGGGATGATGCTGAAGGATCAGATCAAACCAATTAAACCACTGGGGAAGGATACTGGCTCCCAGCCCCTGGATAACAGCTCAAAGAGGAGGGGAGGAGGCGGAGAACTCTCTCTTTCTCTTTCCTGCCTCTTTCTTTTTCCCGCTCCTGTTTTCCATAGTGGGGGCACTAATGAACTTTTCAAGTCCCATGAAGACAACCCTTGTGTTCTGATTAGTTGCCTTACTTTTAATGAATTGTTTTAATCAAGTTTCAAAGCAGGCACTCTATGCTTCATTGCAGCAGCCCAATGACAATGAGCTGAATGTTACCAAGACAGTGCATCTGATGGACTTTAATGGATTTTATGTGACAGTGTCTAGTGGCCTCATATTAGACATAGCTTTACAACAGAGAACCCATGGGGTTGCACTATGCATTTAATCTATAGAAACTGTAAGCATAAGGGAGAGGGAAGCTGTGGAGGGGGAGAGACTCTGAACCCTGAAGACCTTCAAAAGACATGCATTTCATACTAATAAGAAACAGTCTTTGGTCATTCTAATTTTTTTGTTTGTTTGTTTGTTTGTTTTTTGTTTTGCAATAGCAAAGTCCTGTTGTGTTTTCTTAGGGAATATCATGAGTATAATATCTCCAGGGCTTTTTGCAATAAGATTCTCAAAACATTAAGTTATCTGTAAAAATTAAGCTCTCAAGGAAATCTTGGCAGCGCTGTAACATTTCCTGGATTTTAGGTAGCGATTCTGAGTTGTGATCTCTTAAGTCCGTAACAATTTGCTATTTCTAATTTATTGCTTCATTTGTGACTGCTGCTACAGCGAGGTAAATTTATTCTGATTTGCACAACCTAAGTCTTAGCTCTGACAGTGACTAATTATTACCTGAGTTAAAATAATGAAAGTGTCGGAAAGTGTCCGAATGCAATTTGTTAGGAAAACATGTGGCATGCTGTGTTACCCAAGCCCAGAAAAGCCTAAGTGATCAGAAACCATGGAGAATTAAGAATTTTTCCCCCAAAGGTTACAAATCAATGTGGAAATTTTTCAGGGAATTGGACTGCTGAGGGGTTCCATTCACTGGAATATAAAATGCAGACCATACCTTTCTAATTTTCTGCTTAACAAGGAAAAGTTGGGTTTTCAGAAGAATCTGAAAGGATATTATAATGGCAACCATGCCCAGAGAGCTTGTATCAATTATAGATTATTGTTTGGTATTATTTAAATTATACAGTGGATGAAGATTATGTTGCAGCCATTCTTTTTCAGAAAAAAAAACAAATGCACAACGTAAAAAACCTAACACATACAAAACAAACTGTGTTGCAAGAAGCTCCAAATGTATGAGCACCTTTAGCTGATGTAACACATTATTTTATTTTTTGCTGGCTCAGGGTCAGTCCTGTGTTTTGTCAATTATAGGCATGTCTTATTCACAGAACAGCTCAACTCCAGCTGTGTAAAATGAATCCTGAAATGAAATGGTCAAATGATGTTAATGACTCTGTCTGCTTGCGAAAGTTTCTGAGGAATGTTAGCAGCTCTGGGTTAGAATTAGAAAGCATATGACAGCTCTGTAGTTCTGGTTGTTCAAGTAGCTCCATGCAAGCAGAAAGGATATCAGTAAATTAAAATAATAATGCAAAAAATAATAAATAGCTATCTGGCTGAAAAAGTAAAGCAGTACAAATGATCGGGGATTGCTTCATTCTGGGTATTCATCACTCTCGTGGGCCATTTAAGCCACACTTGAAATTAAATTTATCTTGAACAGGATTTAATTTAGATTTAATAAGGCAATTGTTTTATTGCTAAGCACCAATTGGATGTCAACACGTAATGTTTCCTAGAGTGATAATTCTACTGTACTCTGAAAAGATGCAGGGACTACATAAAGGCTAACGATTTCATGGGCCATAATGATGTACCTATGCTTAATATTGCTTAATATATCTGTGTTTACTGTCTGTATTTCAGGCTCTCCTACCACACAAATGTCGTGCTGTATTAAGAAGCTACAAAATATGTATCTGTGTCTGTGTCTAGCACACCTGCTAGACCTCTAGAGAGACATGATTATATTAATTACAATATATTGATTGATTTCTACTTTACATGGACTGCCTGTATTTAATTTAAATATACAATGAAGCATATTGAGGACAATTTGGATTGTTACTGTGATAAATAATTGCTAATTGTGTCATGATAGGTCACCTATTTTTAGGCAATGCTTCTCTTATGCTAATAACAACTGCATATATGAAATATGCTGAGAATCTGTTTCAATTATTCATATTTGTTCCTGGACTGTACTTTTCTATTCAGGTCTGGAAAGAACAATACATATCTTGGCACTTCAAAATAAATGTTGGCATAATTCTCAGGAAAGCATTTATGCCTTTCCACATAGAGTCCATGCATGCCATTATGTTGATTACATGAAAATATAGATGTCACTATGTAATTCTGGTCTCTGTTTTGCTAATTTCTAGTGTGTGCACTACATATATATATATATATATANNTATATATATATATAAAGATGAGTCAGCTAAATCATTAATAATATTTGTACCAATTATTGCTATTAAAATCTGTCAGTAGTACAATATTAGTGTAAGTGGTGTTGTTATTGCCCAAATACATCAAATTGAGTTTGTCATTTTATATGAAAACCATACAATTATTTTTGAATCTTCCCTATACCTACAACAGGATTAACAACAAATTTTCCAAGAATTTACATTCAAGGGAGAAAAACACAACAGAATTATCTTTTCTTGCCTTCACGCCCATTTTGTGTCTGCTTTCTACAAATCATATCAAACTTGTACAAGTCAGTTTGCCAAGAGAAGTTTCCATGAAAACAGCAATTTGAAAGGAGCCTGGAGAGTATTTGCAAATTGGGAATTTGTAAATACAACATTTATTATTAAAAACTTCATTCTAAGAGTTGCATTCAGTTAATCAAGGAACAGAAACAACTCTGTGTGATTCACACACCCAATAAAAAATAATCGGAAGAGACCCCAGACATATAATTTCTAAACTATGACTACACTGGAAAAAACAGCAGATGTTCAAAGAAAATTCATGTACTGAGTGAGAGGATGGGATTTGGATTTGAAAAGCCTTTCGGAAAGACAGATCCTTTTGTTATGGAGTTCACTTGGAAATTTTTGCCTGGACTGTGGTGCAGGGAGGGTGCAAGGCCCCCTCCTTGTGCAGGGCAGTGCTGCGGTTTTGTTGCTGTTTGGTATCTTTCAGGAGTAGCTCTGGTTGGGTGCTTTTCCACTGGCATTTCCACGGACAGCAAGTCATGCTGAGGAGGTTTTTGCTCTTTTTCCAGCTGTGTATTGTTCCCATCCGGGTGGCACATCCCAGCTCTGCAGCTGGATATCCCTTTAGTCAGGCAATTCTTTGTATTGCATCTCTGTACCCTTCACTTTGACAAGAATTTTAGTTGAGAACACAGAGTTTTACTTCCTTTTCTTTTTGGAGGGAGGTACCAGGAGATTTGCACATTTTTAGGTCCAAGACAAGAGCCTGGTGTGATGCTGGAGGCCAAGGCTGCTCCAAGAGGTGAGATGGAGGATAAGGTGAACCTATTCAAACCTACCCAGTATGTTGTGGAAAATCTATGCCCTCAAGCCTCCCAGGATTGCCTTTCACAGCTGCACAGGGTGTTTTCTACCCAGCCCTGCAGTGAGGTGGCTCCCAGCCCTGCTGGGAGATGGTTCCCAGCTCTGAAGGGAGGATGTGCACCTATAGAAGCAGGCAGTGGCCTGGCACTCCATGGACCAACGGTTCCAGCGCAGGGGGTGGGATGCCCTGAGCAGTCCCACACCCAGCACGGAGAAGCAGCACAGCCTGGAAGGCTGCAAGCAATCTGGGCCAGTAATGAGCAGCCAATTAATTGATTACTGAAAGTATAACTGAATCCTATGCCTTGGAGAAATCTAAAATATAGTAACTGCTTACTTTATTGACAGCATTCATGCCATATTTAGTAGCTGGTATGTAAGAAGTAGCTGGACAATTTTGTTACACTTAATATGTTTCAGAACACAGCATAAAACATGTTTTAACACTATAACAACTATTGAGCAGTACCTCTGGGAACAGGCTTTATTATTAGATTACATTATACAAGATTAGACTAGTCAATAAGGGATTTCTTTCACACAGCATGCCATCTGAAATACCTGTTTTCTTTCCTTTTTTTTTTCTTTTTTAAATTACTTCAAGACCTTCTTTGTAGGATCTTAGGTACAATATACCCATGAATCATAAAACTGACAAGCCCCAGGGCTGAATGGTCTCTGTACGGGAGATAGGAGGCCTAGAGATAAAGGTGCACTACAGGTATACAGTGACAGGGGTGGATTATAGATAAACAAAAGGCACAGTTATTAGATGCGAAATGCCAGGCAGGATTGTACATGGAGAATGCAAATTGTAAGGACCGAGTCTCAGGGACCCCACTCTGCTTGGACTGTCAGGCAAGAGGAAAACAAAGACACTGTATCAGTCTGGCTACAATCCTGGGGTTTTTAGATCTACTTTAGCTGCTGCCTGCTGAGGTTTCAGCCAGGTTTTGGCACTTTGGTAAAGTCCTGGGGACATTCAAGCCCCTCGTGAGGTTAATTCAAAACTCTTCTGATCAAATAATTGGCTGATTAGTTAAATAATAATTAGAAAGGAAAAGAAGAGGTGTATCGTGAGATAATCTCAGTCAGGGCATCAGTCGTCCCATGATCCAGTGCCCCCAGTCCTGTTCCTGTTGAATGGATCTTTTCTTCCTTTGTACAGAGCAGTGCAACAACCAGGGGAGAGACTGGACACTGGGGTTCCCCAGCTCAGGTTGTGGCTCAACAGAGCTCCTGGGGGATTTTCAGGACAACTCAATCCCAGTTTGGACAAGGATTCCCAACTTGCTAGATTTGGGCTTCAGCCTCTGATGCTTGCAGAGTGCTGAGGTACTATTTTGGTACCCAGCCCCTCTATGAACATATGTCTGCTCAATTACACTGCTGAAATAGAGCGAGAATCAAACACACTATTTGCTTTTTTCCTAAATGATATCCGGTGCTAGTCTCACATTTTTCCCCCTTTAAATTCTGTGTTGCACGCTGCATTGCATCTGTTACTGGCAATTTCTCTCTCCTAATCCTAGATTAAAAGCCTCCACCAAACTACGCAGTTGCTGACTACATCCATGAGAGCAACTTCCATTCAAATTTCCTAGATGGAGAAGACTTGTGGCCTGTTTTGCTGCACAAGCTGGAAATGAATATGAATTGAAAGGACTATATTTAAGAGCAGTTTCCCTTTTTTTTGCCTACGAGGATTTTTCTTTTCTTATATAACCAAATTTCCCTGCAAGATTGACATTTCAAGAAAGGGGCAGAGGCAGACAGGTGACTACAGATCAAATTGGATTGCTGCAACCTTCCATTCTAAAGGTCAGCCCTCCACAGTGGTTTTAAGCCGGTGTTTTCTCTCTTGGTTTCCAACACAGGTGAAATACTTCATGTGCCCAGGTACCTTTTACTCTTTTATTTTTATTTTGGTCTTTTCTTTCTTGGAGTGCTTAATATAGAGAAAAGTTAATCAAGATGTTGTCTTTGTTGGAGGCTTGCAGTTGGCAGAGCAGTGTCCAGGTACGGTGGGAGAAAGGACTGAAGAATGGTCCTTTCCTTCCCTTGGCATCCTGAACCCACTCAGTGATGAGTGAGAAAAATTCCTGGTAGTAATGACCTGTTGCAACCTTTGAGGGAAATGGAGGATCTTTAAATCAGAGACATGGGCAGGCAAGAAACTTCCCAGCTGGAGGGCAACATTGCTTACTTTGAACAAGATTTGGCAGCGACTTTGATGAAGAAACTGGAGAAATAACTCCAGTAATTACCTTTTCCCCAAGCTGGCCACTGGGTTGCCATGGACACTCTGTTCTGACCAAAATATGGGCTCTGCTGTCTTGTGACCAAGCTGTCGAATAACCAATTGAGTGTCAGAAATTTATAGCCAGTAATTAACAGATAGGTTTATAATTAAGTGGAGATGCCCCTGAACAGCAATGCTTGGATCTGAATTCAAATTCTGACTTTTTCCAAAATTCAGAGGCAAAAGAGAGTGACAATTTGGGTACAGTGCCATCTTTATAATTAAACAATGATTTTTGACAGGAGGGGAATCTCCGGCAGTTAATGACTGACTGCAGGAGTTGAGGGCCTGAGGCAAAGCTGAGGGCTTTTAATCCAGGTGGTCATTAACTGCCTGGGAATGCCTGACCCTGAGGTTAATTGTTTCTATTTTAAATCACGAAAATAATATACACATATACAGACCCTCCCTTTCCTTCTTTTCTGCTGTACACATGTGTTACAAGTACACTGCCATTTTATACATTGAAAAAGATGAGATCTGAGCTGTTGGCATGCTCTTGATGTGTTTGCTAAAGTGTTCAGGTACCTCAAATATTCTCACATCAATCTACTCTTTCCACCCAGAAAATTTGACCCAGAGCCCAGCCAGAAGGGACAGACCTAGAAAGTCTCTGACTTGCGGAGGGGAAGGCACAGGACTGCTCAGTGTAGTTTTTTAAAGTGTTTGGGCTGCCTCTGGCTCGCTAATCCCAAAATCTTGGGAGATTATTTAATTTTTAATTAATTTGCTGTTTTAATAGACAGAAGCTCTCTCTGTGATTCTGCACTTCCTGGGAGTAAGGCACAAAGCTACTTTTAAAACCTCTTTGTGCACCTTATCTGAACCTTTCTTGGCATTCAGCGCTGGCTGCTCTGCAAAGAGCAGGGTCAGGCCTTTATAAACCAGCAACACTCTTTTCAGTGCTAACTCCAATTTGTGCAAAAGAAGCCCCCAGGAATTAAGCACAGCCTGGAAACCCAGGGAAAGTCAGCAACTCTGAGTAGGTGACACTGCAGAGCAAGCAAACCCAACAGCCAGGAGACACCCTACCTGAACCACACTGTGATTCATTTACATGTATTTTCTTCCCCATATCCTTCCCTCTCTATCCCCCCTTTGCTCTCCATGTTTTTAAAGAGACATATGTCATCATCGCCAGTTCAGTTTCCTGTGTTTAACCCTTGCTATATCTAGCCTGATTACTCCTAATAAAGCTTGACAGTTGGAGGGTTAATCCAACTCTTGGTCTCATGGTTTCTTCTCTGGAAACAATCTGTCCCTGAGAGCTTTCTGGCCTGTTGCAAGGTTATATCCCCCTGGGGTGCCATCAGCGCCAGCCAGGGCTCCTTTCCCATTGTCTGCCAAATGGCCACCAATTAAGTCAACTGTTCCCCAATTAGAATTTTGAGGAATTTATCTTGTTCCTCCTGTGTTCAAACTCCCAAGCAGGGGCAATTTTTGGAGTCGGTTTCAAGGGCTTTTTTTTTCCCTTCTATAGTGAGAAGGGGTGTGTGTGTGGGGAAATTAAATAAATAAAGAGCAGCTCTTTCCTGTAATCGGATACTCCTGGGTTTTTCCTGTTGCCCATTCACACAGCTTAATCCTGGGGTATGTGATGAGAACTTGGTAATATTTAAGGGAGGATGTTTTATTATTATTCCAATCATCTGAATTAGTGTGGCTGAATTTTTTTTTAATCGATGCTGCTCTCAGTAAAAGTTTACACTGTGACATCAACAACAAATATAGCAAGATTTCCTGAAGTAAAGAAAGAAACCAATAATTTTATTTTGAATTTATATGATAATCAAATGAGCAGGATAGCTGTTGGTTTTTCTTTTATTTTCCCCCCCTTTTCCCAAAATTATTTAACTGGTTGTTTACGTGTTTTATTGGTCAATTAAATTCTGGGCCCTGGGTCCCATTTAATATGGGAAATTCAAAGTGTGGCAAAGTTATTGGGGTAGTATTTTTGAAGTAGATGTACAAATCTCTGATTGATCCATTCTAGGCAAATGGGACCTTTGGCTTTCATCCTACCAGAGTGTGTGAAGGTCTTTAACAAAGTTTTTTTTCTGATACCTCAACTGGCCTTTCCATGGAGGAGTAAAAGCTCTAATGCCATGGTCAGAATGTGCCAGACCAGCTAGGGTTCACCATCAATCCACACAGCTGAATTTATCTGTCAATAGAAAAGAAATTTTTTCTGTGAGTCAAAGTCCACTTTGCTAAAACTGCCAAGAAAAAGGTAAGAATTACAATGTGTGACTGAAGATGGAAACTTGTCCTGACTTTCACTTATACTTTTAGAAGGTGGTGCTCAATAAAACATTTTCCTTTTCAACATTATGAGAAGACCTCCCTTTCTGGAGTTTGGCTTTAGAATTGAAAAAAATCCAAGATTTCAGAGAAAACTTTGGGATTAATAACAAAAACTCATGGTTTCACAAGGCATTTGCTGTGATGTTAAGCAAGTTCACTGAAATATGGTCCTGGATCTTCAACATTTTGATGATGGAACCATCTTACACACTTTTCTGCTGATCCTTTACTGTGCCTGTCTTCATAGTTTCTGACTCTGTCCCGGTGCTGCATTAAGTGATGTGACTAAAATTGTAGCTAACATCTGTCATGTATCTCTTTTTTTTTTTTTTTTTTTTTCCCCCAGAAAGAGTCAAGTGGTTTATTTTGGGATTGCTTAGAGAAGATTTTTAGTTCTCTTTTTCCACACATTTCCTTCGTATTACTGCAAATAAAGTCAATTCACTCCACGCACATCTGCTTCCAAGTGTCATCAATTTCCTACAAGTTCAAAAACATGAGACAAGATGGAGATAAAGACCATATACAAAATTTAACTCTCAATCCAGTTTTCTTTAGGGTACATGTATGATTTTATCTGAAGTTGTGTGTTTGGCCATTCAGATTTGTTTTCAGTCATTACAGAAAATGGGAGGTCTGATCCTACATGGAGAAATTGCACAAGTTATTCCAGACATACACAAATAAGACTGAGACTTTTAGCACCCTTCTTAAGTCCTGTAGTCTTCATCTAATTTCCTGAAGGAAAATTGCAATGAATTGTATGAAAAATGGAGACACTCAAAGCTTTGTAAAGCTATATAATAATTCTACTATTAATTTTCTATAATTTTTTTGGTCCAAAATGAACAATTGTTCCAGGAAGAAGGGGCAAGCATGTGTCCCAGACATAGTGTAACTGTAGAAAACAGAAATATATAGACAAGCTACCCTTGAGGGCAGGAGGTGGAGGAAGTTAGTGAAAAAATATAGCACAGTAATAATATCAAAAGAACAGGACAGCAAATTATAGCTGTCCCTGGTCAGATTTAATTGGGTTTTCCTCAATATAGTGAAGAGTGGTTGAGGAATTTTTTTGCTTGCCATAAAGCTCCCAGCAGTCCCCCCAGACTGTACTCAGCTCCAGTCCCATGGAAGCAAGAACATAATCTTTACCCACACATCAATATCCAGCTCCCACATCAACAAGAAGGAAGCACGCCCCATTAAAGAGGTTAATTTCCAGGCGTCAAAACAGGCTGTATTTGAGGAAGTGCAAGTAAGCATTTTAATAGAAAATTTTAAATCCATCGGGCCTGATTCTCCCCACATTGCTCTAAAATCTGTGCTGCTCAGTTTAATTAAACCTTTGTTTTATTCTAGAGTAAGCAAAAGGATGATTTAAGTCATCCTTCCCTTTTCAGAAGTAAGGGAATGATTTTGCTAAAAGTCTTCATATTGACGTGGGCTACCTAAATTCATTGAAACTCCCAAATACTGGTGAAAATCAAGCACTTATTCCCTGTTTGGCTTGCACTTCATGCTTGTCCTCCCAGTGGCTCTGTGCACAATGTAATAAATGTGCAACTTGCACGGGGTTGTTTTGCTTGCCCGTGCAACCCTCAGGTGAAAAAGCAGAGCACATTTTTACAGATGCAGGTTTTATTTTCCTGTAGCCATGCTCCGGGCAAGCTCTTTGGTATTTCCATCTCTCCCTCATGGAAAAATAGAGCAAAGAGGGAGGCAGGGGATTCAAAGTGCAGACATGATGAACACACTGTACTGCAAATGCATCCCAGTTCACTAGCTGCTGTACATGTGTGTGAAGGATCTACTACTGGGAAATTCTGTCAATACTCTGGCTATAACAGGAAGATTAAAGGCCCTGATTTTATTTCCTTTCCTAGTTTGCATGTTTGATTTTATATCTTCTCTCTTGTTTTTTTTTGTCCTTTGGAAAAGGTTTACCCACCATACTTCACTTCAGATAAAGACAGGAATCTCCCCATGATAGCCTATGTAGGATGTCCTCATGTGCTAAATATCCACAACCTCCTTTAGCTGTTAATGTAACTGCTCCACCAAAATACGTTCCTTAGAGGAGGGGATCCTAAAGTTCTATTTGTGGGGCACCACAGAATCATAAAATGATAGAACAGTTTGAGTTGGAAGGGACCTTTAAAGATCATCTAGTCCAATGTCCTGCAATGAGCATGGATACCTTCTACTAGACCAGGTTGCTCAGAGCCCCGTTCAACCTGACCTTGAATATTTCCAGGGATGAGGCATCCACCACCTCTTTGGGCAACTTGTGATAGTATTTTGCCACTCCCACTCTAAAAAAAAAGAAATCATTATGGGACCTCCATATTGGAACCAGCCAAGGGGTGCCCTGGGGCATTGCAACTTCTCTTGATTTCCATTTCCAGGCCTATTGGGTATATTCCACTCTTAGGAGGGGGCCCAGCAAGACATCCCCTTGATGCAGGACCCACAGAGATTTTCCTTGGGCAGGGAGATAAAGGATGTGGCAGTCCCAGGGCTCTGCACCCCACCAGGGCCACGTTCAGCCCGGTGCCACAGCGCCTGGGGGAAAGGCTGCAATTTATGCAGCATCAGCAATGAGCTGGTTGTGTTGAGAAGGGCTCCAAATAAAAAGACCCTTTGTGACCCCTGTACAAAGGCCTCCTGGTTGCTCTTTAAGAGCTCTGCTTGAGCGTGCATTGGCCGGGCTGGCAGCGTCACTTCTCCTTGGCACGGTGTTAATGCTCGCCAGGGCAGCGGAGCTGCGTGCAGCAGCAGGAGGAGCAAGGCAAATGCAGATGTTTGCGGGAGGAACGGCCCGGTGTGCCAGCGGTGACACAGCTCCGCCACGACAAATAATTCAGCAGCCCCAAAGAGGGCTTTCTCAGGCCTGCGAGCATCATTAAGGGTGACAAACAGGAAATTGTTCCCCAGTCAGCCACTTAAGTAGATTTGCAAGAAGTGATTTATTTCTGTGCTGTTAGTAACAGCCCCAAAGCATTGCATTCGTATATA